>JAODAL010025306.1:0-58878 GCA_025379985.1 Phyllomedusa bahiana
GCACGTTCCCTTGACGCAGCATCTACGTAAATCTTAAAACAGCAAATCTATATTCACCACAGGTGAATTGAAAGGTGCAAAAAATACCGTTTATTAAATAAAAACATAACAGTTACGTGTTTTTTGACTTTTGCGCACCCAGCACTGTTCATTGACGCAGCATCTACGTAAATCTTAAAACAGCAATTCTATATTCACCACAGGTGAATTGAAAGGTGCAAAAAATACAGTTTATTATATCAAAACATAACAGTTACGTGTTTTTTGACTTTGCGCACCCAGCACTATTCATTGACGCAGCATCTACGTAAATCTAAAACAGCAATTCTATATTCACCACAGTGAATTGAAAAGGTGCAAAAAATACCGTTTATTATATCAAAACATAACAGTTACGTGTTTTTTGACTTTTGCGCACCCAGCACTGTTCATTGACGCAGCATCTACGTAAATCTTAAAACAGCAATTCTATATTCACCACAGGTGAATTGAAAGGTGCAAAAAATACCGTTTTTTATATCAAAACATAACAGTTACGTGTTTTTTGACTTTTGCGCACCCAGCACTGTTCATTGACGCAGCATCTACGTAAATCTTAAAACAGCAATTCTATATTCACCACAGGTGAATTGAAAGGTGCAAAAAAAACCGTTTATTATATCAAAACATAACAGTTACGTGTTTTTTTGACTTTTGCGCACCCAGCACTGTTCATTGACGCAGCATCTACGTAAATCTTAAAACAGCAATTCTATATTCACCACAGGTGAATTGAAAGGTGCAAAAAATACAGTTTATTATATAAAAAAATAACAGTTACGTGTTTTTTGACTTTTGCGCACCCAGCACTGTTCATTGACGCAGCATCTACGTAAATCTTAAAACAGCAATTCTATATTCACCACAGGTGAATTGAAAGGTGCAAAAAATACCGTTTATTATATCAAAACATAACAGTTACGTGTTTTTTGACTTTTGCGCACACAGCACTGTTCATTGACGCAGCATCTACGTAAATCTTAAAACAGCAATTCTATATTCACCACAGGTGAATTGAAAGGTGCAAAAAATACCGTTTATTATATCAAAACATAACAGTTACGTGTTTTTTGAATTTTTCTCACCGATCTCTTTTCATTGACGCAGCATCTACGTAAATCTTAAAACAGCAATTCTATATTCACCACAGGTGAGCAATTCTATATTCACCACAGGTGAATTGAAAGGTGCAAAAAATACCGTTTATTATATCAAAACATAACAGTTACGTGTTTTTTGACTTTTGCGCACCCATCACTGTTCATTGACGCAGCATCTACGTAAATCTTAAAACAGCAATTCTATATTCACCACAGGTGAATTGAAAGGTGCAAAAAAATACCGTTTATTATATCAAAACATAACAGTTACGTGTTTTTTTGACTTTTGCGCACCCAGCACTGTTCATTGACGACAGCATCTACGTAAATCTTAAAACAGCAATTCTATATTCACCACAGGTGAATTGAAAGGTGCAAAAATACCGTTTATTATATCAAAACATAACAGTTACGTGTTTTTTGACTTTTGCGCACCCACAACTGTTCATTGACGCAGCATCTACTAAATCTAAAACAGCAATTCTATATTCACCACAGGTGAATTGAAAGTGCAAAAAATACCAGTTTATTATATCAAAACATAACAGTTACGTGTTTTTTGACTTTTGCGCACCCACACTGTTCATTGACGCAGCATCTACGTAAATCTTAAAACACAATTCTATATTCACCACAGGTGAATTGAAAGGTGCAAAAAATACGTTATTATATCAAAACTAACAGTTACGTGTTTTTTGGACTTTTGCGCACCCAGCACTGTTCATTGACGCAGCATCTACGTAAATCTTAAAACAGCAATTCTAAATTCACCACAGTGAATTGAAAGGTGCAAAAATAACGTTTATTATATCAAAACATAACAGTTACGTGTTTTTTTGACTTTTGCCACCCAGCACTGTTCATTGACGCAGCATCTACGTAAATCTTAAAACATCAATTCTATATTCACCACAGGAAATTGAAAGGTGCAAAAAATACCGTTTATTATACCAAAACAAACAGATACGTGTTTTTGGACTTTTGCCCAGTCCAGATTTGTTGATAACACCTTGCAGTTAAATTTGAATCCAGCAATTTTGTTTTGATTAGAGGATTGAGAATAGCTGTGATTTGCCGTCTTTTAATAAGAGACTTTCCAAAACTATTCCATACCTTCTCAAATTTTTATATTTCTGAACATGGAGCGAAATGCAGGTGGTAAGCGAGCAAAGAGGGGGTAGCACATGGAGGTAGAGGTACGAGAGAAGTGCTCCTTCCAGTGCTGCGACAACACGCATGCCAGCGGATCGTCAGTTGCAGGACCGTCAGCCTGTCATCGCTGGTCAGGCCCTGTGAATCTAAGTAACGAACATCGTCGCCAATCTGTCCTTCAGTGGTTAATGCAACCTGCATCTAGCAGTCTTACCTCCTCGCCTCGCAGTCACGGCCACAAATGTCGTCATCAGCATCATCAGCATCCTGTCCAACATGAGCAGCCCAAATGTCAACTCGTTACCCACCACTGTGGATAATCCATTGTCTGAAGACCTCTTTGATGACAAAATGCGTGTGGGTCAGAAGGCATGTTAAAAGATCAAGGATGAAAAATGTTTTCTGCTCTGACGCCAGTTACTGATGCCATCAGAGGAGGTGAAGGAAGCCGTCAATCGGCAAAAATCCCGGCGTCGGCAACGCCTTGCAGTGCCCCTTGCTTGTAGCCCGCAGCTTCTGGATGCAGAAATCAGGACGACCAAGTCACCTGTGTTGATGATGATGATGATGACGACATTGCGATCCATCCTGTCTTTTCCGCAGAATTTGCTTGCGAGCGCTTCATCAGTGGACAGAGGAGAAGACGATGGGTAGTGTCAATACGTCCCGCCACAAAAAAGGGAGAGGCGGTCGCAGAAGTCCGCTGATATGATCCGCCAGCCACGGTCAGCGCAAAACCCCGCTCCTCCTTATCGCCGTCAAAAGGTCCAGGACCTCTCAAGCCTGGACCTTCTTTGAGCAAGCATCAGATTCACCCAGCGATGTCATAACCCGCCCTTGCCGGAAACTCAGAAGGCGAGGCAAGAACCTTAAGAGGATAACCACCACCACAATGTCTATTCACCTGCACGAATGCATGAGTTTGAAATTGGAGGGAACACTTGGCCAAAAAAGGCCAGACCGACGCCGGGCCTCCAACCACTGTCACACCCTCTGTCTCCGCCTCCTCCTCCTCCGCCACCACCAAGCGTCATGATCAGGGATCAGCCTCCGCTTCAGCCTCCACCGTCGCCCGAGTACCACCAGCACCACCAGAGACCCATCCTACCCCTTCTCCTTCCGCCAGTTTGACGAACCTGCACGCCGTACAGCGGCCAGTCTAGCAGCCAGCCATCCTGTCTTCCAGGTTTGGGAGCAGAATAAACACTTAACCCAAACCATTCCCAATGCCAAAAAGCCTGAATGTCGGCATTGCCAGGCTTTTGCCTGTAAATGTTGCCTTTCCGTCTGGTGGACACAGAATGGGTCCGCCACGTCCATGCCCCTCGCTTGCCCCCAATACCAAATGCCGATGCAGCGCATATATTTGCCAGTAAAAAGCCGTCCTAGCCCTGGCCAAGCCACGTTCATCTAAATTTCAATCGCGTTGTCTGCAATCTGTGTCCGGAAAAGTCCATCTCACTCACCATCGCACAATGGACTATAAGCACGCCAAGGCCCTATATCTCTGTGACAGGCTCGCTGGGTGAGCTGTGTGGATGTCTCTGGGGTGCGGTGGCTCTCAGGCTCGCGCACGCTCTCAAAACCGCAGGGAGGTGCAGCGCTCTTTCCCCCAAGGTCCCCTGGTGGGCATCACGTGCCCAGAGGACACCAGGTCCGTGTTAAATTAATCTGCCTTGAGACCCGTCCCACACACAGTCAGGGCTGTGGACCGGCCTCCTAAGCAACGAACCCACGCGGCTGGGTAACAAGAACCTTGTGCCAGGCAAGGTGGTGTGCGATAAGGGGCGAAATCAGCTGCCGCCCTTAAAGCTCTTTAGGCTGGGAGCACGCATACTCCCTTGCCTGGCACATGTCATGAACCTTTGTCGTCCATAAATTTCTAAAGAGCTACCCGGTCTGGACTGCCTGCTGAAGAATGGCTCGAGTCTGAGTTCGCACTTCCCGCCGTTTGCAGACCCTTCTGTCGTCCGCCTGTCTGCGTTTGCAGCGTCAGCTCGGCCTCCCTCGTCAACCGTCTCATTGTTGACGTGGCCACACAAGCTGGAATTCCACCCTCCACATGTCTCCAGCGATTTGTGGCAGCAGTGGCAATGCCCCATTACCAGTACAAGTGACACATGGCCTGACAAGCAGCGTACGGACTCGGATGTTTGAACCACTGAGAGTGGAGGCAGGTAAAGAGCTCTGCACCATCCTTGCCATTTTTTGAAGAAGCCACCAAAATGGGCCCCATGCGGACAATGCCCTTGTTCACCATGACATTGTTGTGATCTTAGTCTGGAAACGATCGTTGGACACTCTGAAACAACAGTTCCGCCACGACGGAGGAGGAGACGGAGCACAGATGGCGGACACGAGAGCATGTCTCTCCGTCAATCCACAAGGCCCCGACAGTTTCACAATTTTCATCGGTTTTCATTAGGCAGTGGTGTCCGTGGTCCAAGCTAGTGCAAGGTGGCGCATCAGCTCCTCAGGGTTGCATCATCTCAGGCAAGTCCCCTGGGCTGTGTTGAAGCTGTGCCGGAGGCAGCGAGGAGGAGGAGGAGGTATTCCTAGACACAACCGATGTTTACCGACGTCCCCTGGCCCTGGAAAGAGGTTGGCGCGAAATTGAGGCGGATGGAGGAAGATGAGAAGAATCCAGTTTGCTAGTGCCCTCACCCACGAGGCTTGTGGGAAATCAAGGCTCCATCTCTCACAATGATGCTTGGATGCTCCATTCCTCCAACATGATCCTCAAATTAAGCCATCAAATGAAACCAACATTACGGGGTGCCACCCTCCTGGATCCCCAGTACAAAACAATAAATCAGACACTTTCCTCCACCCACCCAAATAAGAGTAAAATGCAGAAATGGTGACCTGCTCGAATTTGATCAACTGGAGAACATCTGTTCGCCTGCTTTCACGTTCCCCCAAATGTCACGGTGGAACAACATCAGCGGACGTGACAGAGTAGAGTGCCAAGTAGGCGTAGCGCAGCAGCAGCAAGGTGCAGAAGCCTAATGGTGCCTCTGGCAATCTTTGTTTACCACCTCACCTAACGCCTGCAACCACGGCAATCATCAAACTCACAGAGATCAGCTTATGATAGGGTGCACGACTATCTGCTTTCTCAACACTGTTTTTTTGCATGTTTTCCCGGACCCAATAGCTTTGGGTATCCAAAATGGACGAATGGCCCGAGCGGGCTCGTCACGCCAAAAAGGTGTTGTCCTGCCCAGCAGCCAGCTATATTTTGAGCGGGACCTTCAGCACAGCTGGATGAGTCATTACAGACAAACGTCCGGCTTTCCCCCCGATAATGGGGAATCGTTTGACTTTCTTTAAAGATGAATCAGGCAGGGATCGCTATGATGTTGGGGCCCCAAATTGCCGGGGGTAAACCGATTATTGCCGTCTACTTCCCCCCTTCCTTTTCAAACAGAAATGGCATCTTGAAAACTTTTTTTTAAAATGATTTTTTTCCCTTCTGAAATTTTTTATTCTTTTTTCCCAACAGTTCATTTTTTTTTGGGTTTTGCTGTGGGGGAGACTGAAAAAGCCCAGCAATTTTTCCATGACAAACCTTTTTCCCAAATTTACTCACTTTATTTTAAGAAGTTTTCGCATTGTCAATGGTTTTGGGGTCATGTTCCCTGTGAGTTACAGCAAAAAATCAGGGCCCCCTTTGGGAACAAAAATGTGCCCTTCTAAGGGGCCATTTCTCCCCCCACAATTTTTAATAGGGTGAGAAGTCTTTTTTATAAATTTTTTGGGGTCTTTTGCGGGGAAAATTTAAGCTATAATTATGGCCCTTTTGGGAACAGAAATGGGGGTTTCTAAGTGGCTTTTTCTCCCTCAAAATTTTTTTAATAGTGGCGGAAAAGGTCATTTTTTATTTTTTTTTGGGGGTCATGTAGCGTAGATACACAAAAATCATGGTCCTTTGTAAAAAGAAATGGGGCTTCAAAGTGGGCTTTTTTAAAAAATTTTTTTAACATGGCTGAGAAGTCTTTTTTATAATTTTTTGGGTATGCTGTTTTGAAATGCAGAAAACACAACAGGTCTTTTTTTAAAAAAAAAAATTGTTTTTTTTCTAACAGACATTGTTCTTCACAATTGACCAAAGGGCCCCAAGGGGTTTTTCATGCTTTGAATTTTTGGGGGGCATTTTCCCCTGTGACATGCAGCAATACTACAGGTCCTATTCTAAAAAAGTTGTTTCTTTAAAAGAAAATTTGTTCTTCACAAATTTTCAAGATTTGGGTCAAAGGGGGATGGTGCTGTCAGAAAAAAGGAATAGGTAGGAACCCCTGTTAATGGACACATATTTTCAAATGACTTGTTTTTGCAAGATCTTTACATAGCTATCAAACCCCCGTATTTTAGGGCAACCCATTTTAAAACAAAAGAAAAAAAGAGAAACAAAGACATGGTGGGGTTTAATTTCCATTTTAAAAATGTGTTTTCTAGAATTAAAGTATAAAAAACTTGCTTTTACAAAATAGTGTTTAAAAAAATTCCTCTGAATTGTACAAAGGGGGGTACAGGAAAAACTTGACCAATGTAGGGTTTTTCAGAGGGCATGGGGTATGGAGCACGGAAAGGGAAAAAAGTTTCAGAGAAACCCTTTCCTCCAAACCCCGTTGAGTAAAAAAGAGAAAAAAAAATTTCCAAGATTTAAAAAGGGACCCGGGGTGTTTAAAAAAGGGCGTTAACCACCAGTATTTCCAAGTGAACTCAATTGGTCCCACCCTCATAAAGGAGGGGCAAGCGCTACCCAGGTTTTGCTGTGTACAGAGGAAGGCTGGGGTTCTCACAAAATTCCCTTCCGACTTGCTTCAGCACGACAGTTTTTGTTGCTGCGGGCATCAGGGCATTTTAAAACCGCGTTTTGAATAGATGACGGACGCCAGCCTTTGGGGTTTCACCCACCCACTTTTAACTCCGGGCCCTGGGGCATGCTGTGGGCCCCGGACAGGGGATAGTCAATGTCCAGTTTTAACCCAAAATGGTGGTTGAAAAACCCTTTTTTCCCGGGACTTTTTAAAAGTGGGGGTTCCCCGAGGTTTGGGGCTCATTTCTGTGGCCCCCGGACAGGTATAGTCAAGTTTCCCGTGAAACTAAAAAGGGGGTTGAAAGACTCCTTTTTCCCGGGACTTTTTAAAAGTGGGGGTTTATGCAGGTTTGGGGCTCAGCTGTGGCCCGGGCAGGGTTTTGTCAATTGGGCCAGGTTTAAACTAAAATGGTTTGGTTTGGGAAAAACTCCTTTTTTTTCCGGCACTTTTTTTAAAAGTTTGGGGGGCCCTGCAGGGTTTTGGGGGTCATGGGTGTGGGCCCCGGACAGGTATAGTCAATGTCCAAATGAAACTAAAATGGTGGTTTAAAGACTCCCTTTTTTGGGACTTTTTAAAAAGGGGGGGGGCATGCAGGTTTGGGGGGCCCTGCTGTGGCCCCGGACAGGTTAAATAATGTCATTCAACTAAAATGGGGGGTTGAAAAAACTCCTTTTTCCCCGGGACTTTTTTAAAAGTGGGGGTCATTTCAGGTTTTTGGGGGTCATGTTGTGGCCCCGGACAGGTTTTAGTCAATTTTCCGTGAAAAATAAAATGGTGGTTTAAAAAACTCCTTTTTTCCCGGGACTTTTTAAATGTGGGGGTCCCCCCAGGTTTGGGGGGATGCTTCGTTTTAGGACAGGAATATTCAATTTTTCCCCCGTTCAAGTAAAAATGATGGTTCCCAAATCATACTGCCTTCTGGCAAATTTTTAATTTGTGGGGGATGCAGGGTTTTAAAAATAGGGTGTGGTACAAGACAGGGGGTATTTAAAAGGTCTGTGACTTTTTTTTTTGTGACTTTTTAAAAACCTAAGTGTGTTGCCTAAGATGTAGCACATATCCATTTGACTGTTTGGATTTAATTTCGCTTCTCCACCTTTGTTTTGGGGTTAAAATGAAGTGTTGTTGTTTCCCCCCTAGACTTTAATGGTCATCGCCATAATCGACGCCACTATCGAAAACCTTTATCGTGCGGCCGACATCGACTATCGATGATCTGATAGCCAACGCAATCGCTCACACACCCCTGTAGCCAGCACAAAGAAAAAAAAAACAGATATTCGTCACATGCTGAATGCTTTCCCCAAAAGTTTCCCGTTCCCAAGCCATGTGGTTTTTTGTTACCAAGACCTGACATCTAGTGTTGAGCTGAACCGCTCGGAAAAAGTTAAATTCGACACAAACTTTGCGTATGTTGCCGAGCCGACTATTTTGCCACAAGTTTGGTAAAAAGTTTGGGCTCGGGACCAGCATTTGACACCTTTTTTAGATGCTTCCTCCAGTTTTGGCGGCCAGCCAATCAGCACAGAACACGCGGGAGGGGGAAGAGGGGCCAAAACGTTACCAGTGAGGGTGTAGGGATCTCATTGGCTGGAAATATTACATGACCGTCTTATGTGTATGCCACTGTATTTCCAATTGAATATCATGTCTACCTTAATCTCTGTAGCGAACATACTGCTGCCTGTGTCTGCTGGGTTGCAGCAGGTAGAAAAAAACATTTAATAGCGGTTTTACACAGAAAAGCCGCTAGTTAGATTACTCGGAGGGGTGAGGTGTGGGCAGCTAGCTTAGGGAATCAGACACATCAATAATTAGGGAGTTACATAGTTGTGTATAGATATTCCATAGAAAAAATTCAGTTTATAATCTTATTTGCCCGTAGCAAAGTATAGGCTTTTAAGAGCACAATTTTCTGTTGGGGTTCTTCCATACACCCCCATTTCAATGCTATCCCATCGAAAAATTCTGTTTATACTCATATTTGCTCATTGCAAAGTACAGACATTTAAGAGCACTTGGTTTGCTGTGAGGGTTCGTCCATACGACCCCATTTTGCCACTATTCCATCGAAAAATTTCTATTTAGAATCCTATCTGCCCATTGCAAAGTACAGGCATTTAAGAGCAATTGATTTGCTGTCAGGGTTCTTCCATAAGACTCCTTTCCCATATCCCTAAAAAAAATCTGTTTAAAAACAATTTGCCCCTTGCAAAATACAGGCATTTAAGAGCACTTGATTTTTGTCAGGGTTTTTTCCCAAAAACCCCTTTCACCGCTATTTCATTGATCAAAATTTGTTTTTTACTCTATTTGCTCATTGCAAAATACGAATTTAAAAGACTTTATTTGCGTGAGGGTTCGTCCAGACACCCCCCTTTTTCCACTATTCCCCGAAAAAAATCTTTATATCACATTTGCCATTGCAAAGTACAGGGATTTTTGAGCACTTATTTTCTGCAGGGTTTTCCTAAACTCCATTTCACCCATTCCTAGAAAAGATTTGTTTATAAATTTTTTTGGCCCTTGAAAAATACAGGCATTTTAAAAGACTTGATTTGCCCCTTTTGGAGTACAGTTTTCAATAAGAGACGTGAACAAAAGTTGACCTTTTTTTAAAATTTTATTTTTGAAATGGGGCGAACTAGGGTGGTAAACGAGCAAGGAGGGTTTAGGTGTGGAGCTGAGGTACAGAAAAGGGGCCCCCTTTCAGTGCCCGGAAACACCAAACAGCACATAGCAGTCACAGACGTAGGCGTCATCGCTTAGTGGGGCCCTTGTGTTCATGTCTGAAGAGCAGCGCAATCGTTTTTTCATGATTAACACACCTGCATCCACGTTTTAAAATCCCCTTACTCTCAGTCCGGCACAAATATCATCTCATCATCTCATCATCATAATCCAAACTGAAACCAACACAGGCTAAAAGTCACCCATAAACAACCACATAGATAATCCAATTCTGAAGAGCTCTTTTATGACACAATGTGGTTGGGTCTGAAGGCATTTCAAAAATGAAAAGGCCCCAAAGAGGGATGAAATTTTGGTGCTGGAGGCCCAAACACTGTGCCCTCAGATAAGGAAAGAAGCGGCCCTCCTTTCCGCTGAACTCCCATCTTTAAGGTTGAAAATGAAAAACAAAGAGGGAAAAGGCGTGGAACCCCCTATACGTTCTCCAATCTTCCGTAAACTGGAGTTGTGCCTTTGCAACATACTGCGCTCTACAAGAAAGGCACATTGGTACATTAAGGGGATAGGCACCATACAAAAAAGGATGCCACATAAATGCTATCATGGAAAACTGGGGGATCTACAAGTTACCCATCTGTGGGTTATAATTTTGGAACAAGCAGACCAGGCTAAAAACCTTGCCAAAAAAAATCAATTCCGCGTGGGGCACATTTGCCCCCCAAGGCAAAGATAGTTTCCTCGAGCATGTCAAGGAAATGGAGGGAAAAAAAAAAAAGCCCAAAAGAAAAGGGCACCTGGGGGAAAAGAGGTTAGCCAACATTTCAGGCCCCATACAGCCCCAAAAAAATGGGGGGCCCCCCCCTTAAAAAGTTTTATTTTTTACTATTGGACCCCTTTTTGATTTGGGCCCTTGACAGGAGTACTGCCCTATTGGCCCCCCTGGCGGTAGCAACTAGTTAGATTAGTTAGTGTGGTTACATCAAGCTTAGGAAATCATAGACAGCAATAGTTAGGAATTTTTATATTGCTGGATGTATCTTTACTAATGCATGACACCAATAGCAAAGGTCCTATTGAAAAACATCTTATTTCAAATACTCATTTCTTCTTGCAAATTTTATTCTGAGTGTCCAAAATGTCATTTTTTTGCTGGTTTTGGCGTCAGGCTACTGTAAAAGACACCAATAGTAAAGGTCCTATTGAAATAAATCTTATTCCAAATACTCATTTCTTTGTGCAAATTTTATTTTGAGTGTCCAAAAGGTCATTTTTTTCTGGTTTTGTGGTCAGGCCACTGTAAATTATACCCATAGTAAAGGTCCTATTGAAAAACATCTTATTTCAAATACTCATTTTGTCTTGCAAATTTAATTTTGAGTGTCCAAAAGGTCATTTTTGCTGGTTTTGGAGTCAGGCTACTGTAAAAGACACCAATTGTAAAGGTCCTATTGAAAAACATATTATTTCAAATACTCATTTCTTCTTGCAAATTTTATTCTGAGTGTCCAAAATCTCATTTTTGCTGGTTTTGGGGTCAGGCTACTGTAAAAGACACCAATAGTAAAGATCCTATTGAAAAACATCTTATTTCAAATACTCATTTATTCTTGCAAATTTTATTCTTAATGTGTCCAAAAGTAAATTTTTGCAGGTTTTTCGGGGTGTCAATAGGGCGATACTCTTGTCAGGTGTCCTAATCAAAAAGGGGAACAATGATATGTTAAAAATAGAAACTAGTAATGGTTGGGGGCCCCATTTGATTTAGCTGCATGGAGGCATGAAACGGTTAATAGATGACTGACGGCAGCCCTGGCTATCACTGCACCCCCTATAACTACGGCCCTGCCAGCTGAACCTCCATGTTCCCCGTTGGGATGTTCTTGCTGCTACCACATATATGACCTGTTTTTGGGCCCTGGTGCAAAAAGTTAAATGGGGCTCCTGCCAGTTACCGTGTGGCATTTCCAATATCGGTGTCATCTTGTGTGTCAAAGGGGCCCTGTAGCAGCTGCTACCGCTGAACTCAAATTTTTTAGTGCTGGATCATCACTACTGACATCCTCTTTTCAATTCTTGGTAAAGTCTGGACATGGAATGGTCACAATGTGACTTCTCTATCCATCTGGTTTATTAGGCCACTCATACATGTTCTGGATTGCTTAAAGAGTGGTTTGCAAGCCTGGTCAGTGGACCCTTAAATTCACACTAGTGATGGTCAATTGTAGGGTAATTTGAGGTCCTTGAAGGCTGCAGGTATTGCCGGAGGCCATTGAGATCAGCAAGGTTTCCCCCCCTTCGGTCATCATAGTCATCCATAATGACTTGTGCTTAATGCGCCTGTTGGAGTTGCTTTGGAATGAATATTGTCCTACTGCCACAAATTGGTTTTAGTCTGGTCAGAGGTTGTTCCTCAAGTGACTTGGCAGGCTGCCGGGGATGCAGGGGTGGTAGCGAGAACAAGAAGATTCCATAACATCAAGAATTTAGATTTGTCCATTATTGTTCTGGGGTAGTAATATGCCACTGGCAACTGGGAGGGGATAATTGTGGTTAGAGGGCTGGAATGGGTAACATTGGAAGAAAGTGTTCTGCCATCTTGGCAGTCTGCTTCTAACTCTTTATTCTAAAGCAAGATGGAATTCTTGCAGGACAGAAATTTGACAAACTGACTAAAGGAAATATTAATACAGTGCTATGTTCAGAGTTACTGCTTATCAATTCACTGCATATAATTACTAATAATTCTCTAAGGAGATTCCATGGTTGCACGCTTGATTTTATGTAATGGATTTAACAACATGCTTAAATATTATTATGTTATATTATTCACAATTATACAAAAGAAGAGCTATAAACAATCCTTTCTCTTTTTTTACATTCATCTTGTACATTGGGGCTTTGTGTGACAAGTCAGTTAATTATGTGCAATGGAAATAATCCCTAATAATTGCTTCAGAATTTCTTTCCAAGTAAATGTAGAAGGAGACAAGAAAGATTTGTTTCATCACTCTGTGAAAATGTATATCCTTACGCAAAAGAGAAAATGTGTTAAGAGCTCCTTCATGCAAGCTTGTCCTGGTGTTTTAGGCCTTATTCACACAACTGAATTTCATGTAGCTTTTGGTATGTATTAAATGACAATATAGAAAAGTAAAGTCATCATGCTTTTCAAAAAAGATGACACAAAAAACATGTGTTAAAGTATAACTTATATACAATGAAAAACAAAGGCATACATAGCCAAATCCCTTACTAACACAGGACATATGGTTATGTCCTGTTGTCTGTAAGTTCCTATGTAGCAGGCTTACTCAATAAATCTGCTAAATAGGAGGCTGGTATCAGTTGCTAATTACAGCTTATATTAACTTCTAGAAACAAGAAATGGAGATGGGTCCATTTCCTGCTGTTAACCCTTTAGATCTAAATAAATCAGAAAAGGTGCAATGGGTGTCCATGGCAGCTGGAAGACTTTCTATTACTTTCTGTCTCAGACAGGAAGTAAAAGAACTGCCCTATTGGTATAACCTTCTGCAATGCTTACACAATGCAGAAAGACGTACTGATAATTGAGCTCCCTTCTGGTCAAGTGCCCTAGGGGTAATCAATGCTAAAGTAAAAAAAAAAGTTTAAAAAGTATGAAAATTAATTATAAAATATTAAAAGTTCAAAAAACCCTTCATTTACCACCGTAGAAATAAAAAAATAAAAAGCTACACATAATTGGAATTCCAACATCCATTAAAGTCCGATCTATGAAAATATAACATAAACAAAACTTATCCTGTATACTGGACACGGTAGAAGAAAAAGAAATCCAAACCCAATTGCATGTCCTCTAAAAATTGGAATAAAAAGTGATCAAAAACTTGTATGTATCCCAAAATAGTACCTATAGAAACTACACTTCAGTCATCAAAAATGCACCCTTACTCTGTTTCTTATGTGGAAGAACAAAAAAGTTATTTGTCGCAACAAATGATGCAGCAGTGCAAATTTAAGAAACAGAATAGTTAGGATTTTTTAAAAGATAACTAAAAACCCTTTTTATTTGTTATCGTATCAACCTGCAGAATATTCATAATACATTATTTATACTGAAGAGTGAGCAACATAAAAACGAAACCCCAGCAAACATGACACAAGTAAGTTTTTGGCAGTGACGAAATTGAAATACATAAAAAAGGGACCAGAGCAAAGATAATATTATAGTCCACCTACAAAACCAGTCCAAAGAATTCTTCAATGTAGAAAAACAAATAAGGCAGCACTTCCAAATAAGCGGTTTTATTTCACCCAAGTGTGAAACATTTCAGTTAAAATGAGCCTTTCTAAAGCGACAAACAGTGTCATGAAAATATAAAAAAAAGGGTGTCAATTAGCATAATTCACTACATATGTGTCAATAAACAGGAAGTCAGTGCATAATAAGTATCATTCAAATCAAATGTATACAATATATCACTGTGTACAATATAAACAATATTGAAAGGGAAATTTCACAAAAAAATCAAAAATTTTTTAATCACTGCATAATGAAAAGACCTCGGCGTCCTCTTGCCTATACTGCACATGTCTGAAACTGAATATCGCGAGATTACCCTATTCAACTAGTCCAATGATGGAAACATGGTAAGTTCCGCGCATGGGTGCTAGTAAGAGAGCGCCATATTGGATTCTGGCAAAATGTGCCCATAAACCATACAGCTTATTAACCAAGCGTGATAAAGGATCTCATAGTTTTCCCATTATAACTATGGTCCTCCACGGAGACTCAGTGTACCCTTACCGGCAATAGTCAGCGAGGGACTCCGAATCAACCATGTATTACATCCATAATCATCACAGTATTACACCACAGACCTAATGTAAAGTAACAGGACCACCGTAACAAGGGGGCGTAATTTAATACATAACAGCGCTATAAATAGAGTACCCGCAATATGTGCAAGTTATATTCAGCTGGCAAACAGGGCATACAAAATATTTTGGCACATTTGGGTGAAATAAAAATGCTTATTTGGAAGTGCTGCCTTATTCGTTTTTCCCGCTTGAAAAAATACCTTTTCCGCAAAGAAATCCCTCATATTTCTATGTACATGAAAAAATAAAAACAAATATGGTTCTTGGAAGGCTGGGAGGAAAAAACAAAAAGCCATATTTTTATTACCAGCTGTCAGGAATAATTTAAAAGGGATTTCCCTTCTCCCAAAATGATGACACATATATATTAAAAATTATCTATTGCTACATTTAAAAAAAATTCAAGTAGTCCAATTTAAATGCTCTACACCTCAGGTATATACTGTATTTCTTGGAATATAAGATGCTCTTTTTTTCCCAAATATTTCGGGGGAAAGTGAGGCTGCATCTTATAGTCCAAATGCACTCTCTCGGGCCAGCAGGAGTGTGAGGAGGAGCGATGCTTCGGGAAGCTGCCGGCAGGATTTGAGTGGTTTGAGGCTCCTGCCAGCCCAGGAGAGCGCTGTATAGTGTTGGCATGCAGCTGATCAGTACAGCGTGCAGCCGCCGCTAACAGCAGGGATGAAGCTGGCTCCCTCCCTGCTGTTAACACTTGATGCTATGGCGATTGCTGCGCAATGCTCCTCCATCCGATCACCCCCATCCCCTCACAATGTAATTGTAGGAGAGGGGATCTGTTGCCATGGCAGCAGGAACCCTCATGCAGACTTCTACAGCTGCCATTCATCTATGTATGTATATTCAAGGCAATGAATGAAAATCCTCTATACAGCAGTACAATAGTACTGCTGTATGTATGACAAGGCATTCTGTCCCCTAGTAGTCAAGGACTAAGTATTAAAGCAAAAAATAAATAAAAAATAAATAAATATTAAAGTTGAAATCCCTCCACTTTTGCCATTTCACAAATAAAAAAATAAAAAGTTATACATAATTGATATTACCACATCTTTAAAAATCCAATCTAGTAAACTATAACATAATTTATCCCATACGCTGAACAGCATAGAAGAAAAAAATTCCAAATGCCAAAATTGTGTTTTTTTGGTCATTTCCTATCCCGAAAAAATTGGAATAAAAAGCGATTGAAAAGTTGCATGTGTCTCCAAAATGGTACTACACTTCAGCCCAGACTTCTTGCTTCATTTTTTTTTCCCCTAATTTTTGGAGGAGGAAAATAGGGAAAAAAATTGAAGCAAGAAGTCTGGGCTGAAGTGTAAAACTTATGCGTGTCTTTTTGTCCGATGCATTTTATAGTCCAAAAAATATGGTAATGACCCTTCATAAAAGTTCTCCAAAAGACTCCACAATATGCAAGTCTCCAGTGGCTAATAATTCATCAATTAGCAATTATCTGAACTTTCTGTCCAGGGTCTACCACATCAGTCTGAATTTTCAATTCCCCCTAAATCTTTGTGCCAGCGACAAATTAAAAAGATATCTGTGGAAATTTAGACCAGCAAAAACATAACATTTTTGGAAGTCCAACACGTGATCCTCCACAGCTCCCACTGGTGGCACTCAGTAAATAAAATCAAGTGACTAGTAATAAATATTGTAGAAAGTTAATACAACTCTGTAGTACTCACCAATAGGTTGTCTTTATTATGATTCCATACATGGATAAATATAGCCCATCTGTGTATCCAGTGCATTAGCCTACAACCATTTTATGTATTTCAATACTTTCTCAAATGGGCTTTGCGAAAGTATTGGAGACACAAGGGGAGACATGTATGAAGGAAGGCACTTCAAAGTGAATTTTCGAGTCTCGTTTTCAGTGTATAATGTGCCTGAATGTATGAAAGTGTTTCTGTGAGATTATAAATGGAGTCTAAAGTTCGACCTGCCTCGCCTATGTGTTAGGCGCATTACGAAACTTATTAGTGTATTAGTAATGCGCCTAACATCTATAGGTAGGCTGGAAATAAAAGAAAAATCATTAAAATATCATGTCAGTGAATAGAAACTATGGTACTGATCTTGCTTGGTGAACCACAGGTGTATGTAGAATAAAGGGTGAGATCAACAAAAACAAATGTCAAATGTAATGTTGAAAAATTAAAAATTGTAAAATCTGAACAACATCAGTGGGTTATTTAATGTAAAACTAGTTTTAGATTCTTTCTTTTAAAAATTTGAAATGCATTTTAAGGAGTTTTTTTTAAGTTTTGGGATATTATATATTTTAATTTTAAATTTTTTATATGATAAAATTTTATTAAATTTAAATAATTTTATTTTAAATTATGTTTGATAATTATATAAATTATTTTCTTTCTGACTGGTTAATTAAAAATATGGACTTTATTTCCCAACAGAAAATCTAGCTCCCTTCGACCCCTCGGGCTCAACAGACCACTTTAAAAAATTAGGTCTCCCTTTTTTTGAGCTTTTAAATGCACCTAGTTTTTCTGAACCACGTTCAAATATTTTCTAATATTATGAGTGTATCGACACGCCCCCATAAGGCCCCAGAATGCCCTTTCATTTTTAGGCCTTTAAAAAGGGGGTAGTCTTATGAACAATGCACTTAACACATTCGTTAGGCGCATTTCACATTGTGGTCCACTCACTTTGGTGCTTTTGATGCCAGAAAAGGGTGAAAAACCTGATCATACATGTCTCCCAAAATGTCCATAGACCAATGCACCGGATGTATTAACCCCTTAACGACCTTAAAAACTATGATACGTCCAGGTTTTTGGGGGTTAAACACCTGGATGATGCATACGTCCTGAGGGAAAATGAAAAACTCAAAAGCAGAGTTTGCGCGATCGGCCAAAGGTGTCCAGTTTAAATTTTACAGCTGACATCCCGCGCGTCGCCCCCCGACCCGAATCGTCCGGGGGAGAGTGGGGGCCGGGTTAACCCCCTTAATTTATCGTGGATCGGGTCGAAAATAACAAAGGGAACGCAGGAGGGATCGCTCCTCCGCCCTCTTCGGCGACAGCAGCGCACGATGGCGGCTGCTGGTGCGACAGACAGCAGGGAAGGGCATAAAACCCCTTCCGTTTTTTTCTGTGATTCACGATCCCCGGGCCGTGCCCTTTTGGGCAGGCCCGGCATCGGACTGACAGTTGTCATGGGAACCAGTCAAAGAAACAACTCTGTATGTTTCCTATTAATGGGGGATCTAAACTCTCATTAAAATCCCCATGGGAAAAAGTAAAAAAAAATGTGAAAAAGAAAAAAAAAAAGTTAAAAAAGGGAAAAAACATTAAAACACAAACACCCGAAAAAATAAATAAAAATACATACACCGCCCTTTTTTCCCCTTTACAAACGCCAATCGTCCCCAAAAAGATCAAGATTAAATAAAGAAAAAAAACCCATATTTGGTATCCCGCGTCGTAACAATCTGCCCTATAAATCTACATGCAAATTAACCCGACGCTGAACCCCGGGTAAAAAAAAACCCCAAAAAACAAATCACAATTAAAAAAATTTTGTTCATACCCACACATAAAAGGGAATAAAAAGCGATCAAAAGCTCCTATAAACGAAAAGTTGTAACAATTAAAATGTCATTTCTCCCGCAAAAAAAAGTCCTTCACAGCTCTGTATACAGAAAAAAAAAAAAAATTTTTGGGTCTCAAAGACAGCGATGCATAAATATTGTTTTTTTCACACTAAAAAACATTTTTTTTTTTTTTTAAAGTGCTTCAACATAAAAAAACTATATAAACAGGATATCCCAAAATCGTACGACCCAAAATAAAGCTAACTTTAAACACGGGAAATCACGGGGATCTGTTAAAAATAAAAATAAAAAACACTACTAGATTGCAGATTTTCTTCACCCTGCCTCCAAAAAAGGATTTAAAAGCGATAAAAAGCCTTTCCCCCCCCAAAAAAATATACAATAAAAATGTCAACTTATCCGCAAAAAAAAAATCCCCCACAAAGCTCCAAACACGGAAAAATTAAAAACATGACTCTCAACTAAAGGCGATGCAAAAACAGTTTTCCTGGTTTTAAAAAAGGTTTTTTTTTGTATAAAAACAGTAAAACACAAAAAATATACAAATTTGGGATCGCTGTAATCGTATCCCCCTGCTGATAATGCTAGCATGTCTATATACCGTACATACCCTATAAAAAAAAAAATAAAAAACCTACCCAAAATTGCGTTTTTTTTCAAAAAAATCTCACAAAAACCTTTTAAAAAAAAGTGAACATAGCGTCATATACACCCCATAATTTTACCAAAAAAACATCAACCATCCCCCAAAAAACAAGCCCAACCAGCCGCAACAGCAAAATAAAAAAGTTATGGCTGTCAGAATAGGACAACAAAAAACGCAATTTTTTATAGACATATTTTTATTGTTAAAAGTAATAAAACAAAAAAACATATAAAATCTATATCAATGTAAAAAAACCGACCTCCATAGTAAAGTTATCCTTCATTTACACTGCACGGCAACGCTGTAAAATTGAAAGCCCAAAAAAAAATGACCGAACTGCTTTTTTTTTCCCCCCATTTTCATGGCCCAATGCTAAAAAAAACTATGGAACACCTGTGCATCCAAAATGCAATAAAAACCCCTAATGAGATCCCTGAGGGTTGTTGAATCCAAAGTGGGGCCCTTCGGAATTTTTCACCTTTTTTTGGGCTACTTTGGGGGTTTGCAAATGTGACAGGGCACCCCCAAAATTGCTTTTCCAAAAGCGAAATAGCGCCTCCCCCTTTAGCCCGGCCAGCCCAAAAACAGCATTTACACCCACATGAGGGGTATTGCCAAACGGGAAGAACGGCGAAAAAAAATTTTTGGTTCTTTTTTTAGGATTCCATGTAAATAAAAAACATTTTAAGTTAAAATTGCAAATTTTTGGGAAATTTTTTTTTTTAATTTTCACAGCCAATGCTAAAAAAAAAAATTGTGAACCCCGGGGGGTCTATAAAACTCACTACACCCCTGGATAATTCCTTTAAGGGTTTTTTTTCCCAAATATGGGTTTTTTAGGGGATTTTTTAATTTTAAGCCCCTTAGGGGTCCTCAAACCTGAAAGGCACCTAAAAAACGTATTAAAAAATGAGACCCCAATCCAGTAGGGTGCCCCCTCCATTTCTGGGGTTTATGGTTGAACCAAATAATGCACTAGGGCCACATTCCGGGGGGAATTAATATTAGTTGCATTTACCTAGCACTTTTTACCGTTTTCAAAGTGAATAATGGATAAAATTGAAAACTGCAAAATAGTGACATTTAAAAATTTCACCTCCCTTTGCTTTAATTTTCTGTAAAATACCAAAAGGGGTTATCAAACTTCCAAAACACGTTTGAAAAAAACTTCAAGGGGTCTAGTTTCTTAGTGGAGTCATTTATGGGGGGAAACTAAAAAGCGGGCCCCTAAAAGCCACCAGAACTGACGGTCCCTAAAAAAATGATATTAAAATTTTTTCTTGAAATGTGAAAATTACTAATAAATTTCTAAGCCCTCTAAACTTTAAAAAAAAAAAAAAAAATTGATGCCAACCTATAGTAGGCATATGGTAGATGCTAGTTTAGACTATTTTGGGGGTAAAAAATTTACGCCCTTGCACACAGAAATTTTGGTTTTTTTCCAAAATACAAATTTTTTCCAAATTTTCATAAAATTTTTGATATTTTTCACAACAAGAAAGGGATTTATGGATCAAAAATTTCTTTACTAACTTAAAGCACAATGGTCACAGAAAACATTCTCGAACACGGATAGGTAAAATGTCAAAAAATTATTCTCACATAAATGACACAGCCAGATTTCAAAATACGGCTGGGTCAGGGAAGGTCAAAACGGCGGGTCCTTAAGGGGTTTAATGTGCTTGTCTCACGTTTTTATTACTTATGAAATAAATTATAAAACCTTTTTATTGTGCTGTGAAGTTTGTAATTTTCCCAACCCCCCCCCACCCTCCATCAAATAGAACTTGCTGCAGCAAAACAGCCAATTTTATAAGGCTTTTTTTTTAAAACCGAGGCAAATCATGTATTAAAAAGAATGGGAAATTATAAAGGTGGGGGTTATAATCTATCTATCTTTTTTGATTCACTCAGAAATCATGTAACCCCTTTTTTCCAGCATACATTTCTAGAGTTAAACTTTAAAAAAAAAAAAGCAGACATCTTTGAACTGATAAGTTGTTATTAGCTAAATTTTTCTTTTTGGTTTAAGGGTTACGTTAGCTGAAAACTAGAGTGAATAGATAAAAAGTATATTAACTGATTCAGTTGGTTTATCTGCAACGAAAATATTTTAACATAAAATGTTGGTTCTATATCTGATTAAAAAATAGCATCAAGAAACAAAATGACAGAAAACTAAACTGATAAAAATGTGTGCAATGGATGTCATGCCCGCACTGCATTTTGCTACTACTACATTAGCACATTTATGCATCTTCCTCTCCTGCATTTCAGTAATGTTATGTTTGAACCTTCGTAACCAAAAGCAACCCGGAGATTTAAATCTCATAGATTTTTTTAATTTGTTTTAAAAAAATCATTAAAAATTTTATAGATTTTAAAGTACGTCATAACCTTTAGAATTCTCTACTAGGGCCCCAAAATTTTTCCCTAAAGCAACATGTGAATATAGCTAATTAAATTAATTCACAGTGCTTCCTGACATAAAATATTGTTGTTTATCATTGCTTGCATAATTTAAATTTCTGTTTATGACTGGGAATGTAGTGCTTATGAAGGTCACTATGAGCAAATAGCTGATAATTGATTTCAAACTTAAGGTCAAAGGAAATGATAACAGTGATTCACAGAGGGTACCTTCTTTGTGTCACTTATTTACAGAGAATAATTGTGATAAATGTAAACTTATAGGCACAATATTTCATGCATCCAAAGTGGTTTTGCCACTAAATAATAGCCAAGGGGAAAAGCAAAAAATGATTCAAAAAGGGAAGTTTAAAGATTTATTTAGTTTCCTTCTAGAGACAACAATAGAATGAAGAAATAGATTAAAATTTTAAAAAAAACAAACCCCAAACCATTTTTATTTTCAAAAAAATAAAAAAATAAAAAATAAAGCAGCTTTAAAAATAGTTTTGATTAAAAATCTCCTACTGTTTAATGACCATGGCTCTTATGTAGACCTATTTATCTTTACGATTACACACTTAAGAGGTTTTTTTTTTTTCCCTTTTATTGCTTACAAGAGGTTTTTCCCTTACGACCATCTTCAGACTCCCATTTCCTGTTCAGAATGTGGGTGACTACAACAGTGACTGGACTTTTAGGTTGTTCTAAGCTGTGCCTGTTAGAAGAGCATTGGTGATAGAGGAGTTTTTACAACAGTTCTAAAGGCTCCAAAGTCTCTAAAGGGTTAAACTTTGCCAGTAAGAAAAAAACAAGCTCATGTGCTGCTGATAAGACACAGCGGGAAGTGATGTCATCATCCTGACCAGGGCTGCTAGAGCAGGTGGTAGATAACTGTAGAAGCTTATGTAAACAAGCAGGAGATAAGAACTGTGAAAGGAAGCAAGTTCAGAACAGAAATGAATTTTGTAATAATCTTTATTTACCTTTGCCAACATGTTTAAAGATAATCAATGTGGTAACGGAAGCCCTTCAATCAATAATTAAAGAGCATGTAGTAAGTTCTTAAAATCCCTAAAGCACTAGCTGCATAAATTTAGAATGCTTGTTCTAAATCTATATTTATGTTGGGGTTTTGCATCTCTGTATCAAAAAATGGACCAGCAATTGCAGAACAGATACTCTGTAAAATAAGATCAATCACAAATTTTTGTGGCTATTATAGTAAACACAAATAGTTATATATACATGTACTTCAATAATCATAATTTAGATTTTACATAAACTGTGGATGAATTCATAAATTTTACTATCGTCCTCCAAAATACTGAACTCTACTTCTCAGTTCTAGATTGGGTACTTGAGTTTAACCTCTGTTTAGACTCTTGACTTCAGCTGTGTTTATGCACACAAATGTTTTACAGTCTGACGGTCACTTTTTGACACATTTCAGAAAGGATTTTGATGTGATTGTGCAGGAATTGAAAAATGCAAGATTTATTTGCCCAATTTCACTTGCTAAGCTAGATAGCACTTTAGCTAATGTAGCCATATTATGAATGTAGCACTTTAAAAGCTTTTTATTCTGCTTGATATTTTTATATGTTTCCTGTTGGCAATATAAATTAATTATTAGCTCTCCTGAATTTTTAATGTACTCTTACTAGGATCACGGTATGCCAGCATATTTCTTGCTTGGCTTCGGACAAAAAGTAGCAAGAATGGCGTGATGTCCAAAATAATAATCTAATAATTTCTACTATATTTTATTTAGGTCAGAACTTAGTATAGAGATATGAAAGAATCTTAATAAAAAAGAAAATCAACAAATAGTTATTAATTTTACAAAACTGAAAACATTATTAGTAGCAACCACTTTTTATTTTTCAGCCCATTAGACTAAAGAGGTTTTCCAAGACTTTTAAAAACCTCCCTACCACCTCCCACTGTGCTAAAATTAAAAATGAGCCCACACTTACCTCTCCCATTAGCACCGTCCCAGCACTGCCATAGCTCCAGTTTTCTTATAAGCATACATGCTTTATTATATACCATAAGTGTTAAATATTACTAGAGATACAGAATTCATGGATTACTAGTTATTAAATAGTAACCTGAGGATTATACTTTTAATCCTCCATTAAGGATACATTTTTCTATGTACAAAGTGCAATATCACCTCACTTTAATATCACTTCAACATGAGAACATGTATTTTAAGTATCTTTCCTTTACATATGTCAAGTTACATTATATTTGTAGCCTGATATTGTTTCACCATAAAAATAGAATATTTACTAATGTTGCATAGCAGTTCATTCTATAAACAAGACCAGCATTTAACAACATTTACTGTACATCAGTATGTATGAGACTATTTGATGCTCTGTTACAGTGCAAGTTTTACATAGACTATGGAAAAACTCCTGGCTTATAAGCTCAATTGATAAAGATCTATAGAGCTTATGGGTGCCAATTTAGGATGACATGTATGGAAGGGGCTGAGCCAGGTTTCTGGAATGCTTTGAGCTCAAAACCTGTAGTAGCCCTGTTCTATAGATTTATGAACAGCTGTACATCCATACTTGGCACAATCAGGTCACAGAAACAGGAAATAAACACCAGGGGCCACATGTATGAAAACTGTCTAGGTTAAAATTTCACTTTGTTGCCCATAGCAAGCAATCAAAGTGCTCTGAAAGTAAATTTTAGACCTTTGCAGTTTTCATACATGTGACCCCAGGAAAACAGTCATGAGAATGCAAACAGAGTCATTCACACAGCACATATAAGTTAAACATCATACTGTAAAAAAGAAAACATTTTAACATATTTTTTAAAGATCAGAAAACCTCAGTAAATCATGCAGGAGGTTACATGGATATAGCAGAGCAAAGTTTAGCTTGGCCAGGATATCCCAGCTTCCCATGGCTTTCCATGTCATCTGCTCTTATTGTGATAACATTCTGTTTCTTGATATCATTGTGCATTATATGTCAAATTTATCTATGCTGCATCTTTAGGTACTTCTGTAAACAAGTGCTTTTGAGAACGCTTTGCTCCAAGGGAGCACACTTCTTATGGTACATTTTCCACCTTCCTGCTTTGTGACTGGCTATAAGCTTGCAGATTCCCTTTCCTCTGCCAAAAAAACTTCCTTGAACAAAGTAATCTGTAATTCATGATTTTTAATAAATAGAAATATCACACACTGATACATTATGGTATCATACTTCAGTAACATTAAAATCCTACAGCTACAGAGTAATTAGTGGTTCCTCATTGTACCACCAGACCTCTAAAGTTGACCTGTGGTATTTGGCATCAAGATCTTTAAATCCTGTAAGTTGCAAGGTGGCATGTCCATGGAACTAGGAAGCCAAATCAACAATTTTTGTCATGTTCCTCATATCTTCGCTTCATGGTCCTGTTAAAATGTGCACATGCCTATTGTAGGAATTGTATTGATATACAGAGGTAATATTGGGTAGTCCACCTGATCTGACACTATGTAGCCCTATACACAAGTTGGGATGCACTTCGTGTTCTGACACCTTCCTTTCATATTCAGCATTAACTTTTTCACCCGATTGTGATACCATTCTGTAGGATTGCACCATAAAGGCTAGCCTTCAATGAGACTTGGGCACTTATGACCTTGGCTTGTCTAAGTTGCTTAGATCCTATTTATGGCCCAATTTTTCTTGCATCCAACAGACAAACTTTCCTAACTGACTGTTCACCTGCCCCCTAGTATATTCCACCCCTTGACTGGCGCTACAAGATAAACAATGTTATTCTCTTTACATATTTGATGTTGATTCAAGGTGTACAATGTACTGGACAGTGGGATGATCTTATTGAATCTGAGACACTTGGGAGTTGTGCTTCAACTTATCAGGAACAAAGTTGTCCTTACCATTTGAAAATCACTGTTCGAAACAGCTGTGCATTTTTAGACTTTATTATAGATGCCATTTTATGAGCACATTTTAATAAATGTTATTTTCTGTTGTATTAAAATGAGTCAGTCTGCCAGTTGTGACTCTAGCAGTTAATCAACTAGAAAAACAGGAAAATCTTTTTGGTGTTTAGGAAATCTGTTAACATTTAGGCAGTACTAATGAACATATATCCTGTTGAGTTTTGAAAATAAGCTATTTAATTATACATAATGTAATTTAGTTTTTGTGTTATACTGCAGGATATTCCAATACTACTGAATGTTTCTTTTAATAAACAAACCAGAACAATCTTTTCCCTTCAAGCCTTAATTTAAAACTTTTAAAATTAAAATGTATATTAAAATCACCAGAAAAAATACCTCTAACTCTGTCAATAGCTTCTATTTAGCCAACTGAAATTCTCCAAACTTAATTTCTATACTTATGAATTAGATATTTGTACATTTGTCCATCTCAGCGGCTAGTTATAATTATATGCTCTTGTTACAATGAGCTAGATCTGCAGGGTACCAGTTTGCACACTTTGCTTCTTTGTATACCATAATGGAAGATGATGCCCTTGGGGACTGAGATCATTCACAATGCACACTGCTGTGTTGTTTAATGTTATCCTCAAACAACGTTTTCTTTTTATGTTTTCTTTTCATTATTCACAATAAATTCCAGTCTTTTTAATCCAAAGCATTATCTTTTGCTTATCCTTTCTTTTTGTATTATCCTATCAACATATTTGTGAAAAGAACAGGACTGAAAATAAATGATTTTGCATGAACAATCATGACACTTTATGTGTCTACATTAAATTGCTCTGGAAAAGATATGTGTGTGTAACATCTGCTGAGTGTATTTATCTTTCTTGTTTATAGCTAATAAATAGTGTATTCAAATATTCAATGAAAACCTCTTAAAATAAATAAAAATACACTTTATTAAAATGAATATTGCTACTGCTGAATTTTTAATGCATCTGCTAATGTATCCAAAGTATAAATTTATATGTGCTATTTAACCCAATGTTTTATGAATATTGAATACATTTTATTTTTCTAACAAATTATATGTTATAAAAGAAATAACAGAGCATTGATATGAAATCTTAAGTTGCTATTGTTACAGTAAAATTCCTTCAGTCTGACACCCTATTATTTGTCTATGACTGGTCTTTGGTTCTCCTGAAGAGCACAACGAATTCCACTAATGCTCTAATGCTAATGTCAACAACAACAACCGTGGCTGCCCTTTGTTACTGTATGTGTGACCCATGTGTACACATAAGGTGCCAAATGCCACACTGCAAAGTGGGGGATCAACAGCCGGCTAAATGCAACTTGATATGTGAATCACCCTCTGCCTACTGCGTCATTGGACTCAGAAGCCCCTGACATTGTGCTCCTACTGTAATTGTTTCTTCGGGATGCACATATGGTTGAAATTTTTTCGGAGCAAAGCGTTATCAGCTCTCTGCCTTGTCAATTACTCTTTTGTATTGTAGGTGTGGATTAGCCCCACTGAAAGAAGAAAATAAAACTACTGCTATGTTCAAAACTGTAGTGAAATCCACTGCCGCAAGTTGAAAATCCACAGTAAAAATCCAAAGGTATCGCATTTTGGCCATGTATTCTGCAACAGTTTTCTCCAACAGAAAAATCAGTTGTTTTTTGTTGTACAAATGCTCTTCAGTGTGTTCCTGTTCAGTATCCTTTTTTATCTGAACACCATTTTAGCTGCTTAGGTGGCCTTCTGTAATAAAATGGTATAAAACAGGACACCAAAGTAGAAAATGAACTGAATGGGACTAAAAGGTCAGTGAGTGGTCACTGGGCAGAAAATGGTGACAATATAAGAGTAGTAAATGTCACATAGGCACAGAATGTGATGCCTTTTTAAAGTCCATTTAATATTTATTGCCCATTTATGTTCTTTCTTTTCCATGTCTTTTCCCTTTTGACACTTACTTCTTGTTCAGTGCCCTACTGGGACAAAATGGTTTTAAAGGGGCAATAAAAGACACCAGTGAGGCACAGAACAAAAGTGCAACAGTGGGGAAAAATGACGGATGGACTTGAAGTTCAATGCCTCCTTTGCATGTTGGTTATTTATTGAATTTTCAGGCCTCATTTAAATTATTTTCATATATGTGTTTGTCTCATATCAGGTCATAGGATTTTGTTACCATGTGCTTGCTCACCTTGATGTCCTGTAGAAGGTAATAAATGCTATGAAAACTGCCCACAGGGACAGAGGTTTAAATTCATTTTTTAGAATACAAAAGCGCCTCATGCCCACTCTTGTCCTAAGGAAACTGAATAAAATAAAACATATACATTTATGCACCAAATGCCACTACATTACACCAAAATGGGGCAGAAGCACCAAAGTCACCACGTAACTTAAGACTGGCACAGTCCACAACCACATATCAGCAGCCTAGCATCAACACCCAGCTTGTCAATCTTATAAGGGATTTCATCCACAGGTTCAGGAGGCACCAAAAAGTCACCATGGAGCAATGCGTGAATATATTGTGTTAATGTATGTATGTATGTATGTATGTATGTATGTATGTATGCATAGGCTTATACACTAGCAAGAGAAAAAACAAAAACGAGACAGCGTTCCCTAGCGCAATATTGCGACAGTTGGATAAGAACCACTAGTACTTATTTTAAGCACTTACCTTTTAGTGTTGTGCAAAGGAAGGCACAACACTTTTTTAAGCATCCAAATATTTGGAACCGAAGAATCACGGTCGTCCGCAGCCTTCTGTTCATTTTGCTCTGTACGCCCAATGCACGGGGTCAGGGTAGTAGCGATCCAAAAGGTGTGAAAATTTTCTCCAGTTTGCCCAGAAAAAACTTCTTTAAATGGACTGTAATGACAGTGCTGGACGACTTTTTCGTTGAAGATTTATTATAAATAGCAATTGTAATACGTGTTCCGTGTGTAGACCACACTTCCTCAATTCCATACAAGGCTTATACACTACCATTCAAAAATGTGGGGTCACTTACAAATTTCCTTATTTTTGAAAGAAAAGCACAGTTTTTTTCAATAAAGCTAACATTAAATTAATCAGAAATACACTCTATACATTGTTAATGTGGTAAATGACTATTCTAGCTGCAAACGTCTGGTTGTTCATGCAATATCTACATAGGTGTATAGAGGCCCATTTCCAACAACCATCACTCCAGTGTTCTAATGGTACATTGTGTTTGCTAACTGTGTGAGAAGGCTGACATTTCATTCAGCCTGTTGGGATATGCCCCCAGACAGGAAATGCCACGGCCACGCCCCCTGCGCTGTGATTGGCTGCCTGCACACTCTGTGTTTACTCCCCTCTGGGCTGTTAAAATCGATAGTGAAACCAAAGTCTGCTGGCTGTATACACATCTCCCAGCTTTAGGGTGAATGATCTGGGCAATTACTGGCTGTTTAAGTCACAGATCCCCTCATATAACACAGTATTATAGAGTCTCCAGGGGGATTGGAGGAGGGGGAGGGCAGTGTGTATTCCTCCATATAAAACAGTAACACAGACTGCAGCCTGGTAACAGAGGGGAAGGGGGGGCAGTGTACACTCCTCACATGTCTCATCAGTTCATGCTGTGTGTATAACTGCTTATAGCCCAACAAGGAGCTTGTGGAGTCAGCCTGAAGCTCTGCAGATATAAGAAGCATGCAGGAGGCTGCAGATCTGTTCTGACCAGATATCCTTCTGCTTCTACTACCTAACTCAGAATGATGATGTCACAGGTCTTCAGTGAGGAGAGACACGCCTGCTGAGAGAAGAGACATGCCTGCTGACAGGAGAGACTCGCCACTGGATTTCAAATTCAATCTCAGAGAATTAGCTCAAGAGCACAAACAGTTCAAACGATAAAACTCCTTTAAAGCTAAAATATTTACTTTCATATAAATACACAAGCAATGAGTTGTTAAGAGTAAAGAGAAGAATTTGGGGCCACATGTATGAAAAGTGTCAAGGTCTAAAATTCACTTTGTTGTCCATAGCAAACAATCAGAGCGCCCCTTTCATTTTTTTAGAGTATCATATGAAATGAAAGGGGCACTCTGATTGGTTGCTTTGGGCAGCAAAGGGAATTTTAGACCTAGACAGTTTTCATACATTTGGCCCTTAGTGTTTTAGGTGTTTTAGCCTTAGCTGTAGACAAGAATGTTGTTGTCTTACATGAAACAAAGTTCTTGAAAATAGTGCAGAATTAAAAATAAATTATACAAGAAAATTGCATAACGTGTAATTGTGCAGTAATTATGTTTTATTTTACCCCTTCAGGAGGAGGATGCAGGCATAATTATTGATCATGTACTATATTTTTGGATGCAATTCCCAGCTGCTGATGCTGCATAGAACTAACATATATTTATTTTGCATTAGAAAAATCTAAAGTAGGAAAGACAATTTTTTATATTATTTAAGCAGTTGTCTAAGATTGAAAACTGACATTTTAGTTTTGCCTATGAGCAGTACTGGTATTATATTTGGTTTAGGCTGAGCTACAAAACAAGAAATATGAACAAGACTTGTGATATTCCTAAAACAAAAGTAGAAGCTTTTTTCTCCTTATCTCAGATAGAGCCTTTAAGTGCTGGCACAGTTATATCTTTCATATTCATTCTGGTATCTAGCACTACTGCATAAAGAGGTTATCACAGAACATGAGAAAGTTCATAGGAGGGCAGCATAATTAATATGTTTTATGCAAGATCTCAGTTACGAGGAGCTGTTGTCCTAATTAAATAAATTCACCCTAAGGAAGAAATAGCTGAGTGACCATATGATTGCTTTATATAAAAATGTGATACATTTTTGTGATGATTTGCAGAACCTATAAAGAGTGTAAAGTTACTTCTTTTGGCTAAATTAGACATTTACATTCAAAAGTGTTACTTTATTGTTAGAATTATTGAACATGATCCAACAATCATCGCTAAAGTGGTTACATATTTAAAGATGAATTCTATGCTCCAGGAGCAAGCAGTCTATTCAGTTTCTCAGTAAGCCATGCCATCAATTATAAGCCATAAAGTAGGGATCCACCAATTTTACCCATGAAGATGCCACATGGGCAATTTTCAGTTACCTTAATCACAAAATATATAACTGTGCTCCAGGATCAAGGTTGATACTACACTTGGTTTTGGTGGTGGTTGTCAAAGCTATCCTTTAAACATGGTTTATAAATTTAAACTCGTACACCAAAGCCTTCATACTTAAAGGGGTTTTGCCACAATGTAATGTTGACATGGGATCCTCTAAAATGGGTATTTAATCACTTTTCTAAATATATGTAATTAAAAAAGTGAAGCCTGTAAGAGCTACAGCATTGCTCAGTCCCCCTTAGTTTCCTGACAGTTTACATTAGACACGACCAGGACACTGACAGGAGCTGATCTGGCCGCGCTTGCATGTTTGCACTTCTTAGCTGATGACAGGGAACATGAATGAGCTTTGGAGGGACTGGGGAGAAAAGTGCAGTGTATAGAGAATCCACTGGTTGTAATGTAATTATTTGATTGAACATTGCAGACGCTCCCTGCTTCCTCGCTCTCTGCTCACTCCCCTCTCTCTCCCCCCTATGACACTGCATACTGAGTTTATCTTTTCTCCTGAGCAGATAAGAGGTAAGGAGCTCACTTCTTGGCAAAACCCCTTTAATAAAAATGGATTGGGTGGAAACATCCATACATAAAATGCACACTGAATACATTTTTTAACACATGTGAGTGTTTTATTTAAATTTTACCTCAACATGTTAGGAAAAAACATGTTTCCAGCTAACATCTTGGTACCAGAAACAAATCACCACTGCTGTGATTCAAGGAAGACATGTGAGATAATAAGATATCATGGCTGACTAGCAACCAGTTGGGGAAAGCAAAAATGATTTAATGTAGCATAACGCTATTTAGTGGAGTGGTAACCTTCCCTGATCAAGCTATTCTTACTATGACTCTGGTACAACATTGGGTACAAAAAGGTTTGACCTAGAAAAGAATGAAGATAAATATATGTTAGTTTGAGAGACATGACTGGATCACTAAGGGTTAAGTTTTCAATTATTTAATGATTAAGTGTTTATGTTACACCTTGGCACCAGATTTGGTTGATAGAAACATATTTACTTAACCCTCATCCCATCAACATATCTACTGTACGTTGTTTACCAGCTGGGGGTCAAAAAGTACTCTATTTTTTGTTTGTCTGGTCAATTTATTTGCATTCTGATGTATAGAATGTCCAATGACTATTTAAACCAACATGACAGGTTTTCTAAGAACTGAATTCTGCTTAAATAGTCATAAAATGAGCTAATAAAAAACTAATTAAGCTACATTGTAGACTTTTAATTAAGGCTGAGTCCTGAACAGTAAAGTTGTATTGGCTATAGGCCTAATGTTGTGTTGTTTCAATGTAATGTGCTTCTCAGTGTCATAGTGCTTGCTGACACTCATTGCAGACAATTTGTATCTGACTATGCAGTGGGGAAATTGACTTTTTTGGCCAAGAATCACTGAAAAACATTTCAAATAATAAACTTCACTGCTTACAGAGTGTGAACAGCAACGGTGCCATTCTGACACAGCTACAAAGGCTCAGCGAGCAGTCTTTAGCTTGGGGTATTTTTGGACCCCACACAAAAAAAACTTAATTTAAATTTAATTAATCTAAAGTCTTATTGGAAAAATAAACCACATGCATGACTTAAGAGGGTCTAGAAAACAAACTCCTAAAACGCCAGAACGTCAAACACAATAGTCCAAAAGTAGCCCAAGGTTAAACGTGTGGGCTTCGAATGAACCCCAGCTGGTAGAATGAAGGTTAAATAAAATAGCATTCTTTCTAATGTATAATACTTTCTCTCTGTTGGACCATTGGGGTTATGAGGTTTTGTCGGCACTACCATTGATATCAATAGACATATTTTAATAGCTTAAAGAAGAACACCACTAATTGTAGCTGATTAGTACTGCTATATAATGTGTATGTTTTTTAAATTATGTATAAAACCAAATAAGAATAGTTTAAAACAAGAAATAAAGGAATATAATTATTCCTATCTCCTGGTCAGTGGCATAACAAGCCAGAAAAAGAGATTGGTCCACCCTGAGTGGCATGGTAGTGTATACCTCTCAGCTATCCCAGACCACCAGGCGAGTTAGCATTGTACTGCGCTAGGATGGCCAGGGCCGAGAGGATGTGCCCGAACCATCTGCAGCATGAACCAGCAATTATGTACAGCTGAACTCCCACTGCAGTGTCCAGTAACAGAGCAAGCTCTGATCCCAGCCTTTTAACCCAATAAATGTCATGTTCTGTGTTTCGGTGGCTTGTTGGTGATTAACGGAGAATGGGGGATCCCTCTGTCACCCATGGGCATCCCTTCAACATGATCTCAGACTGTCCATGTTTGCCATGGCAGCCAGAATTCAAATAATGTCCTCCAGGTCTGCCATGTACAGGAGCCAACTAAGCTCTCTCACAGACAGTCTAATAGGCTGCTTGTCACATACAGTATAATACACAGCAATACAGTTTGTATTTCATGCATTAGAAAATCCATCAACTAATCAAATAGTCTGGTCCATTTTTAATATTAAAATAAAAAAGTAAAAAGCAAATAAATTCAAAATGTCTTAACAATGTTTTAAAAAATAACAACAACCAACAAAGACAAAACCTTTAGCTCTCATTTATTTATACAATGCAAAAGAGTATACAAAAAATCAAACTCCCTAGTGTAAAATTACCCCAGTAGGAATTAATATTAATGTGAAAAAACAAAAAGGTTTACAAGTATAAAAAAAAAAATAAAAGTTTAAATCACCCCACTTTTCCCATTTTACAAATAAAAATTAAAGAATAATAAAAAAGTTACACATAATTGGTTTTGTCGTGTTCCTAAAAGTCAGATCTAGTAAAATATAATATAATTTATCCTGTGTAATAAACACCGTAAAAAAAAAAAAAATCCAGATACAAAAATTGTGTTTTTTTGATCATTTCATATCCCCTAAAATGCACCTTCACTTAGGTCCATAGGTGGAAGTAAAAAAAAAAGTTACTGGTCACAGGAAATGGCACTGCAGTGCAAATTTAAAAAGTAGAAAATGTTTGAATTTTTTTTTACGGTACTAAAACATAACAAAAACCCTACATATTTGGTATTTTCGGAATTGTATCAAACTGCAGATAACACATCACTTCTACCAAATAGTGAATGCTGTAAAAACAAAAGCCCTTCAAACATGAGGAGACATGTATGGAAGAAGGCGATTCAAAGTGAATTTTCAAGTCTCATTTTCACTGTATTATGCACCTCAATGTATGAAAGTGGTTTTTGTGTGATTATAAATCCTCGCCTCGCCTATGGCCCGGTTCACACGGCTCATGCCCGCTGGTTTTGTGCGCCGTATTGAGCGCACAAATCCGCCGTGAATATGGGGTGGGACGGGTGGGGGGGCGCCGCTCCCGGCCCCATAGACAATGCATTGTTTACGGCGCGTCCGCGCCATAAATAATGTGCATGTCAGATTCTCCCCCCGCAGAGGATTCGCCGAGCGGGAGGAGCGACAGATTCCACTGTTCTCAATGAGAGCACTGGATTACCGTAATTGCTGCCGCGGATTGGCGCCGTACTGAAGCGCAAATCCGGCGCGCAGTACGGCGCCAATACGCGGCAGAATAAGCCGTGTGAACGAGGCCTATGTGTTAGGCATATTACGAAACTTAGATGCATTAGTAATGCACCTGACATGTTTAAAGGCTATATATAGGCTGGAAATAAAAGAAAAGTCATTAGAATAGAATGTCAGTGAATAGAAACTATGGTACTGATCTTGCTTGATGGACCACAGGTCTCAGCAAGACGTGTGGTGTACTGACTCTTGTTGTATGTAGAATAAAGGGTAAGAGCAGCAAAAATACATTTCAAATTTAATGTAGTAAAAAATAAAAAATGGTCAAATCTGACCAACAACATCAGTGGGTTATTTAATGTAAACTAATTTTAGATTCTATTAAATTTAAATATATTTTATAGGAGATATTTTTATATTTTTGGGATATTATATATTTTAATATTAATTTTATATGATAACATTTTTTATTAAATTTAAATAATTTTTATATAGTTTGAAAATTATCAGAAATAACTTTTTATTATTGTACTGGTGTAAGTTGAGAAATAAGGAAAATTTTTTGCCCTAATGACAAATCTAGCTCCACTTCGACTCCACATTAAAATAGGTCTGCCTGTTCGTGCAGTAATGTGCCTGGTTTTGCCAAACCACATTCATATATGTGTCTAATATTACGAATGTGGTGCAACACGCCTACATAACACCCCCAGAACACCCCCAGAACACCCCCTAATGTTAGGCATATTAGAAAGTGTTGAGTGTTACGAACAATGCGCGTTACACATTCACTAGGCGCATTAGACATCGTAGACTGCTCCCATTTTACACCAGGAAAGCGTGAAAAACCTGATCATACATGTCTCCCATGGTGTAAGTAAGTTTTTTTCACATTTCACCCAATTTAGAGGAGGGAAGGAAAACAAAATGTGACAACCAAAAAAAAGTGCATTACTAAGGGCTTAATGTGCTCTAACGATAAAGGAGTAATCCTCTATAACTGACATTAATTTTTTCTCTTTTATAATTCTCCAGGAGCCAGCAAAAAGATTACTGAGTATGGTTTCATCTACTTCTGACTTAAAGGCCACCGAAGGGACTTTTTGTCATTTTAGAAGTAATTATGGGAGATCTGTTTTTTATTTACAGGGCGATTTCTTTGTACATAGAATATCAGGGTATTCTGGAAAAATGTATTTTATTTAATTTTCCGCCCATGGAAAGTTTTTAAAAAATCCTTAAGATAGGTTTGCTGGACAAAACCATTGCTAAAATAGTCATTTGGAAGTCCACCTCTGAAGAAAAAATGCTTCTCATCACCTTTCACTTTTTTAAACATATTATTTTTTGTGTTTTAGCTGATAAAACACATAGTTAATGTAGGGGTTCGGTGGATTCGCTGGTCCACCGCAAGCGATGATAGTTTAGCCACGCCAGGGAGCGGAGTCTAAGTAGCCCCCGGTATTCATCAGAGCCCGCCGCAAAGCGGGATGGACTCGCTGCGGCGGGGAGGCTCCCAGGTCGCTAACCCCTGACGTGACTTGTTTGCGATGGCGGCCAGGTACTGCGTGGTACAGAATCGAAATCCGGAGGCGTAGTCGGGACAGGCAGGAGGTCAGGACAGGCCGGCAGAGGTTCGGGGTCAGAGACGGGCGAAGATCAGGGCAGGCGGCAAACAGGCAAGGTCAGGAACGTAAACAGGGGGACTGGTACACGGAAATCAATTATGGATACTAGACTCACTAACGACACGTAACGCACACCAACAGACTGGCAAGGAGTGTTGTGGGCATATTCCTTATATAGGACCAGCACCCGTAATAGACCAATTACCGGGACACTGGCCCTTTAAATCCAGAGCAGTCGTCACGCACGCGCCTTAGGAAACGGGCACGCGCGCGGCGGCCGGGACGGACCAGCTCGGCGTTCACAGGAGCGTGGCGTGGTAAGGGGACCGGCGCCCGTCCAGCAGGTCTCCCCCTCTTTTTTCGGACCCTGGAGAGGAGGTCAGGAGATAGGTTGGCCTCAGGTTCCCATGAACGCTCCTCCGGCCCGAACCCCTTCCAGTAAATTTAAAGAAAAAAACCGCTTCACCCTCACTGTTTCTCCGCCAGCACCTCCTTTACCTCAAAGATGTTATCAAGTTGCCACAGGAGAAGGCGAGACAGATCCACGGAGAAGCGTTTTCAGCACCACAGGCTTGAGGAGAGAGACAGGGAAGGGGGTTCGGACACGTAGAAGTGGGAAGGCAAGCGGAGTTTGTAGGACAGCGGGTTAAGTTGCCGAAGTACCACAAAAGGGCCCAGATACTTAGGCCCTAACTTGTAGCTGGGCACCTTGAAGCGGATGTACTTGGCAGAAAGCCAAACCCTATCACCCGGCTTTATATATGGGCGGGGAGGTCTCCAGTACCTGCCCGGCCTGGAATTTGGTGCGTGTGGAGGCCCGTAGAAGGGCCTGTGTGTGACTTGCCAGAGTGCCCTTGTTTGCCCCCGTACTTGGGCATCCACGGCCAGGAAGCCCACACGAGGTAGGCAGAGGGAGAGGGCTGGCGGGGATGTAGACCAAATACAATAAAAAAGGGAGAGGCTCCAGCGGACTCAGAGTCTAGGGAATTATAGGAAAATTCCGCCATGGGGAGGAGGTCAGACCAGTTATCCTGACGGGTGGACACAAAATGTCACAGATAAGTACCTAAAACTTGGTTGACCCTCTCCACCTGCCTGTTGGTCTGGGGATGATATGCAGACGAGAAGTCCAACTGAACCTGCCACTGAGCACACAGAGCCCGCCAGAATTTCGATACAACCTGGACCCCCTATCAGAGATGATATGCAAAGGGAGCCCGTGTAGTCAAAAGATGTGGTGGAAGAAATGCTGGGCCAGCTGAGGTGCAGAGGGTAACCCGGGTAGAGGAACAAAGTGGGCCATCTTAGAAAACCTATCGGCCACCACCCAGATGAACGTGTTTACAGAGGAGGCCGGGAGGTCAGTAACAAAATCCATCGTAATATGAGACCAAGGTATTTCTGGCACCGGAAGAGGCAGGAGCAGACCCACGGGTCTGAGTCGAGGGACTTTGTTACGGGCACAGGATGTACAGGCCAGGACAAAGTCTCTAACATCCCACGCGAGAGTGGGCCACCAATAATAGCGGGAGATTAATTTCAGCGACTTATGGACTCCAGGGTCCCCAGCTGTTCGAGAAGCATGTCCCCACTTCAGAATATGAGGCCGCATAGCAGGACGTACGTAGGTTTTCCCAGGGGGCAGATGTTGAAGGTCCACAGGGGCCGCTGTGAGGAGACTTTCAGAAGGAATTTTATGCTGCAGATGCGGCTCCAGCCCCACTGTGTCCGAGGATCTAGAGAGAGCGTCTGCTCTGATGTTCTTGCCAGCCGGCCCGAAAGTGAAGAAGAAAGTCAAACCTGGCGAAAAAGAGCGACCACCTAGCTTGCCGAGGGTTCAGTCATTGGGCAGACTGCAGACAGAGAAGATTCTTGTGATCGGTGAATATATCGATGGGGTGACGAGCTCCTTTCAGCAAGTGCCGCCATTTTCTAGGGCTAACTTAATAGCCAGTAATTCACGATCACCGATAGTATAATTTTTTTCGGCTGGGGTGAAAGTTTTGGAGAAAAAGCCGCAAGTACGCAGTTTTCCGGAGGAGGACTTCTGAAGGAGAACAGCACCTGCACCTACAGAGGAGGCATCCACTTCAAGGATAAAGGGGAGCTGTGGGTCCGGGCGAGACAGAACTGGAGCACAAGCAAATGCTGACTTGAGGCGATCAAATGCTTCTTGGGCCTCAGGCGGCCAAGATTTAGGGTTGGCATTTTTCTTCGTAAGGGCCAACAGCGGGGCCACGAGCGTGGAAAAATGAGGGATGAATTGTCTGTAATAATTTGCGAACCCCAAAAATCGTTGGATAGAGCGGAGGCCCACTGGACGAGGCCATTGTAGGACTGCAGACAATTTCGAGGGATCCATTTGAAGGCCCTGATCCGAGACGATTTAGCCCAGAAAGGGCAGCGAGGTGTGTTCAAACAGGCATTTCTCCAGTTTGGCATATAACTGGTGGACACGGAGACGTTTGAGTACCTGGTGGACGTGGAGGCGGTGAGTTTCCAGGTCAGGGGAGAAGATTAGGATATCATCAAGATAGACAATCACGCAGATGTAGAGGAGGTCTCGGAAGATCTCATTGACAAAGTTCTGGAACACCGTCGGAGTGTTGCAGAGGCCAAAAGGCATGACGAGATATTCAAAATGGCTATCCCTGGTATTAAAGGCGGTCTTGCACTTGTCACCTTCACGAATACGAATCAGGTTATATGCTCCTCATAGATCCAACTTGGAAAAAATTTTCGCGCCATGCAGGCGATCGAACAGCTCTGAGATCAGAGGTAGGGAGTATCGATTCTTTATAGTAATTTTGTTAAGTCCCAGATAATCGATAAAGGGTCGGAGAGAACCGTCTTTCTTTTCAACAAAGAAGAACCCAGCCCCCGCGGGCGAGGAAGACTTGCGGATGAAGCCCTTACGGAGATTCTCCTGGATATACTCTGACATAGTCTCTGGGACGGAGAGAGAGTAGACTCTACCTCAGGAGGAGTAGTCCCAGGTAGCAGGTCAATGGGACAATCAAACGGCCGGTGTGGAGGCAGAGTTTCGGCCTGTCTTTCGGAAAAAACATCGACAAGGTCCTGGTACGGAGTGGGCAGACCCGACAGAGGCTTCGTAGACTTGACAGAGGCAGGCCATAGAGCAGGACAGAGTACCGGAAGGCACCGAGAGTGGCACGCGGGGCCCCAACGGATGATTTCGCCTGTGTTCCAGTCCAAGGTCGGAGCATGGAGTTGTAACCAAGGAAGGCCCAGGAGGATTTCCGAAGAGGAGCGAGGCAAAACAAGCAATTTCAACGTCTCCTTGTGTAGGTCGCCTATCTGCAAGGTAAGGGGAGCAGTGCAGAACCGAATAGCGTCCTTTAGGCATTCACCACTGACGGAGGAGACGAACATGGGTCGCTGCAGGGGGGTCACCGGAAGATGAAATCGAGAGACCAGAGCTTGGCTGACAAAGTTTTCGGCGGACCCCAAATTAAGGAAGGCAGTGGCTTGGAAGGTGCTGTCCGGCGAAATTCCACAGAGTACTGGAATGGTCAGATGGGGAGAGGCCGCACTGACACCTAGGGATGCCTCTCCTGCGAGCCCTAGGTGCCAGAGTTTCCCGGACGTACCGGACAGTCCCCGATGAAGAGGCCAGAACCGCCACAGTAGAAGCATAGCTGCCTCAGACGACGCTGCGAGCATTCTTCCTGGGTCAGGTGGGCCCTTTCGACCTGCATGGGTTCATCCTCAGGAATCATTGGCGGAGGTCGCTGGAACACCGGGGCCAGACGAGGTAGCCGGCGTGGTCGGGTGACCTTCCATTGGAGGTGGAGCTCTTGTTGTCTCTCGGCAAAGCATATGTCGATTCGGGTGGCCAACCGAATCAGTTCGTCCAGAGAGGATGGCAGATCCCGACCTGCAAGCTCATCTTTAATGCGCCCCGAGAGGCCTTGCCAGAAGGTTGCCACCAACGCCTCATTGTTCTAGTCCAGTTCTGAGGCGAGGGTACGGAACTGCACAGAGTACTGACCCACAGTGGAGTCGCCCTGACTGAGACGAAGCAGAGCTGCAGCAGCAGAGGAGGTGCAGCCAAGTTGCAGCCGTCCTCGAAGACGGTGTGGAACCCCTGGAGGAAGGCTTGCAGATTAGCCGTTAACGGATCTCCTCGGTCCCATAGCGGAGTGGCCCAGGCCAGAGCTTCACCCGTTAGGAGGCTAATTATGAACGCCACCTTAGCCTGCTCAATAGGGAATTGATGCCCCAACATTTCGAGATGGATGGAGCATTGGCTGATGAAGCCTCTGCACTTCCTGGGATCTCCATTATAGCAAGAGGGGAGCGGCAGGTGCAGAGAAGGTCCCGGTGCAGGAACAGGTAGTGCCATAGCTGCAGGAGCGACGGGTGCTTGGGAGGCGGCAGCCGCCGCGGCGGAGGTAGAAAAGCCGCAAGGTTCTGCAACATGGCCGCGAGCTGGTCAATACGCTACCCCTGGTCGCTACCCCTGACGTGACTTGCTTGCGATGGCGGCCGAGGTACTGCGTGGTACAGAATCATAATCCGGAGGCGTAGTCGGGGACAGGCAGGAGGTCAGGACAGGCAGCAGAGGTTCGTGGTCAGAGACGGGCCGAAGATCAGGGCAGGCGGCAAGCAGGCAAGGTCAGGAACGTAAACAGGCGGACTGGTACACGGGAAATCAATATGGATACTAGAACTCACTAACGAAACGTAACGCACACCAACAGACTGGCAAGGAGTGTTGTGGGCTTATTACTTATATACGACCAGCACTCGTTAATAGACCAATTACCTGGACACTGGCCCTTTAAATCAATAGCAGTCGTCGTGCGCGCGCCTTAGGAAATGGCGGCCGGGACGGACCGGCTCGGTGTTCACAGGAGCGTGGCGTGGTAAGAGGACCGGCGCCCGTGCAGCAGGGTAAAGCGGGCAGGGGGGGGCAGCCGCGGGAGCAGCGGTGCCCGCGCCCACCATGACAGTTAATCATATGACGATTGCCCTTTGACTATATACATGCAGGAGGAGGCTGTATATAGTTAATATGTTACCAACAAGTATATATTTGTAGAATTACCACACCAATTGGTCTATGAGAGGGGTCCCTTATACCTCTTTTATCCACTGCATATCTAATAGTTGTGCATCTCACTTTGGTGTCCAGTTTCTCCTCGCTATTGGTATGGACATTTAATGGACTTGTCATCTGAAGGGATGCATGCCAGTTGAAACCATGAGTATACCACTACTTTCTATTTTTAAAGGAATGTTGAATATGTCTAAAGAAGAATTGTGAATTAAAAAAGTATTTTTCATCGATGATTGATTGATGATCTATGATATATGTTCTTCTGTATATAGATCAGCAGAAGGCCTCTTGGCTTCTTATTTCTTAGTGGTCATGGGATCTAGATCAGCTCTGAAGTAAGTTGAATCAGCATCAAAAGAGGGAAATCAGCATTAAAGAGAGAAAAAATGAGAAAAAAGCTGTCTAAAACTGTTGCCTAGAAGTTTATTTCTGACCTAATGGGGTGCACAATGAGTCAAATAAAATTAAAAATTAAATAGATAACAAATTAACAATAATAAAGAAGACAACACAAACTTTAAACGTTTTAGCCCCACCACCAACAATCCTATTTTTTTTTTTATAAACGTCTGTGATGGATTAATTTTAATCCCACTTTTGTTGTTAAATAAATAAATATGTGAAAAACAGTTTTTTTTATATGTTTACAATTTTCCCTCTTTTTTACTTATATAAAAATTGCATAAAAATAAACCAGGTTTTACTCCAAAAAAGGCAAAAAAATAGGAGAATAACAAAGTGCTAGAAATTGTTATAATGTTCAAATCTGCATGTAATAAAGAAAATATAATGAAAATATGCCTTATAAGGAAGAAGGGCCCAGTCAGGAATAACAATGTCCACACCCTTCCTTTAAAAGAAAACAGTGCCCTTTGGTCATTTCTACTTTTCCAATTTTTAAATAGTCTACTCCCTTTAACGTACTGTATATCATGTCAACCATGTTCTCAGATAATCAAACATTAGCTGTTTTCATTCAAATAAATAAATAATATGATAATAAAGAAACTTGATTTTGGTATTGCAATTTTTTTTTTTTTTTTTTTACTTTTGTAATTCTAGTCTTAAGGATTCAAGTTGGCCATTTTTAAAATCTAATGGCCAACCAAGCAGATTTGGCAGTTGGTTGCAACAGGTTTCCAATTTGTGACCAATTTCCCTAACTGTACAGGCAAAGTTGATGGTAACAAACTAAACGTGCAGCAGCTTGCACACTCGGGATCATGGACTGCCAATTGCAAGAAATCTTTTTTTCCTGATAACAGTGAATAATCCACATTATAGATATGTTGTCTCTGGCACTGGTGCCATTGACAGTACTGGGAACTTACAGGTGCTGCAGAAAACTAAGATTAGACTGAAAATGTTTTGGGATTGTTGCTTCCAGCCACAAGATCTCATTCAGTTTTCACATCTCCAGTCCTCCTTGAGATTGTGCTGGATAAGAGACATATAATGATTTTGATAGCGGCATTTTGTGATGTGCGATTGTGTCAACTATCGTTATCGATTCGATAGTCGATATCGGGAATTATCAAGACGATTTCCGATAGTCGATAATAGATTATCGACGCTGACCATTAACGTCTATGGGAGAGAAACATCACCTTCAATCTTACACCCAAACAGGGCTGGAGAAGCTGGAATTAACATCCAGAACAGTAAACTGGATACGTGCTACATCTTAGGCAACACACTTAGGTTATAAAAGTCACAGAAAAAAAAGTCACAACCATTCACTATCCCTGGTCTTGTACCACAGCCTGACCCTTAAACCTGCATCACCCACAAATTAAAAAGTGCCAGAAGGCAGTATTATTTGAACCATCATTTTACTTGAACTGGACATTGATTATCCATGTCCTGGGCCACAGCATGAGCCCCGAACCTGCATGACCCCCAGATTAAAAAAGTGCTGGCAAAAGGAGTCTTTTAACCACCATTTTAATTGAACTGGACATTGACTATACCTGTCCTGTACCTCAGTATGACCATTAAACCTGTCTGACCCACAGATTAAAAAGTGCCGAAAAAGGGAGTCTTTGACCCACCATTTTAGTTGAACTGGACATTGTCTGTACCTGTCCTGGGCCACAGCATGAGCCCCAAACCTGCATGACCCCAGATTTAGAAAAGTGCCGGAAAAAAAGAGTCTTTTAACCACCATTTTAGTTGAACTGGACATTTATTTATACCTGTCCTGGGCCACAGCATGAGCATCAAACCTGTCTGACCTACAGATTAAAAAGTGCTGGAAAAAGGAGTCTTTCAACCACCATTTTAGTTGAACTGGACATTGACTATACCTGTCTGTATTAACCTTCCCAGTAGGGGGACCAATTTTAACACCTTTGTCTGGACCCCCACAGCCCCTTAAAAGTCCGGAAAAAAGGAGTCTTTTTATCCCCCAGGGCTGCATTTTAAGTTTGAAACCCTGGCCCAAAATTGACTATACCTTTTTTGCACTGTTGGGGCCACAGCATGAGCCCCAAACCTGCATGACCCCCAGATTTAAAAACTGCCGGAAAAAGGAGTCTTTGAACCACCATTTTAGTTGAACTGGACATAGACTATACCTGTCCTGGACTGCAGCATGACCCTTAAATCTACATGACCCACAGATTAAAAAGTGCCGGAAAAAGAAGTCTTTCAACCACCATTTCAGTTAAACTGGACATTGACTATCCATGTCCTGGACTGCAGCATGACCAAAAACCCGCACAGGTGCCCTTATGGACCATCAGCAGAAAATTTCTCAATAAGAAATAAAACTATATTAAAAACACCTTGTTTTCCATTACTGCTGCCTGCTGAGCTACTTTCCCATTTATGGTGACTTTGTTCCCCCGGAAATTAAATGTAAGCAACAAAAGGCCTGTCTGAAAATCCTTGATTTACGGTCAATGGGTTGGAGGAAATTACGGGACAAGGGGGGGGTGGGTGTAAACGTGGATAACGCGGGTTCACGGGCGGGCAGGATTTACAGTGGGTGTGGTGAGAGAAAAGGGCTGGCGTCCGTTTATAACAGCGGTTAGTACCCGGGCCCTGAGTTCAGTGGGTGCGGTGAGACCGGGGCGGGTTTTTTCTTCTTTTTAACCACAGGTTCAGTAGCGTCCCCGAGTTCGGGGGGTGCGGTGAGTCCCCGGCAGGACCCGTATCCCATTAACCGGCAAAAAATCCCTTAGACCCCCGGCATCGAACAGTCGTCTGAAGCAGGTGCGGAAGCGGAAGGTGAGTCAACCCCCACCCTTTCCCTCAGTACACAGTTAAGACCGGGGGTAGCGTAGAGAAATTTCTGCCTCTAGGAGCCTTGCCCTCCGTAGAGTGCGCCAAATTTGAGCTTCCTTGGAGTGGGGTGGTTGACGCTCCTTTTTTCACACAGGTGCCCTTTTCTTGGCATTTTTTTTCCCTCATTTTATCAATTTGTTGGAGGAAATTGTCTCTGTTCTTGGGGTGGCGAATGTGCTCCATACACCAGCCCCGGATACCTTTTTTGTTCAAGTTTTCCCTGTACCCCCCTTGTACAATTCAAGGATATTTGTATAGCTATTTTGTACATGCAAGTTTTTTATTTATTTAATTCAGAAAACACATTTTTAAAATGGAGGGAAATTTCCCACCACGTCTTTGTTTCTTATTTTTTTTGTATTAAAGGGGTTTGTTCCTGGGGATTGTTAGCTATAAAAAGTCTTGCAAAAACAAGTATTTTGCAAATGTGTAAAATTAACAGTGTCCACCTTTTCCCTGTTTTTTCACCCTCACCCTTGACCCATCTTACAATTGTGAAGAAACCCCTGTCTGTTGAAATCACATTTTTTAAATAGGACCTGTGTATGCTGATTTACAGCAACATGCCCCCAGAAATTAAAAACGACGCTTGAGCCACTCTTGAAAATTTGTGAAAACACATGTCTGTTAAAAAACCAATTTTTTGAATAGGCCCTGTAGTATAGCTGCTTTCACAGCAACATCCCCCAAAATTATAAAACATTACCCTTGAGCCACTCTTGACAATTGTGAAGAACAAATTCGTTAGAAAACCCCATTTTTTAAAAAGGACCTGTAGTAAGCTGATTTCACAGCAACATGCCCCCAAAAAATTCAAAACATGCCCCTTGAGCCACCTTTTGACAATTGTAAAACACAGGCTGTTAGAAACCACTTTTTAGAATGGGACCTGTAGTATAGCTGCTTTTCCAGAAAACTCCCCCCAAAAAATTAAAACATGAGCTTGACCCCTTTTGAAATTGTAAAGAAACATTCGTTAAAACCACTTTTTTTAGAATAGGACCTGAAAATTTTCTTTTTCAAGAAATCCCCCCAAAAATTATAAAACATCCCCTTGAGCATCTGAAAATTTGAAGAACATTTTTCTGTTAGAAAAAATTTTTTTAAAAAGGACGTAGTAGCTGCTTTAAAGCAATGCCCAAAAAATTTAAAAAATGACCTTTTTAGCCACTTTAAAATTGTGAAAAACCCTTAAAAACCACATTTTTTAAAAGGACCTTGTTATAGTTTATTTCACAGAACATACCCAAAAAATGACTGCAAAAATTTGAGAAAAAGTTGTTGGGGAAACATTTTTTATAACCTTGGTTCTTTTACAGCCCAAAAACCCAAAAAAAAAATCTTTTGGAACCCTGAAATAAAAATTGCAGTAAAAATGATCATTTAAAAAAAAAGTTTTTAGAGGGCCCTTTCTTTTTGGAAGAGGAATGTGAAGTAGCCACAACTAATCGGTGACTTTGGTAAGGGGCCACAACATCATAGAGATCCTGCCCCGATTCTCTTTATGACAGTCAACATCCAGGAAAAGAAAGCCGATGCGTTTGTCTGTAATCTCCTCCCGGTACGGAAAGGTCCGCTAGTATGAAGCTGGTGCTGGGCAGGACAACACCTCTATGGCGTGGGGCGAGCGGGGCCCTTCATCCATTTTTTGGGTACGCAGAAGTCGATTTGGGGCCCAACCCTATCCCAAAAAAATCTGTGTAGCGCAGTAGTCCTGCACCCGATCTTAAGCGGGGCTCGTGTGTTGTTTGTGCCCTTGATTACTGTGTTGGTGGGTGGGAAATAAAGATTGCCGGAGGTCACCCTTAGGTTCTGCCAAAGCCCGCTGTGCCCCACGGGGTCTTGGCACTTACTTCTATTTACGTTGCTAAGTTTTTCCCCGTGACATTTGAAGAATGAAGCGACGCAAAAAATGTCTCCAGTTTTATAATCAGAGGGCTCCAATTCCTGCATTTTACTCTCTTTTTTGGGGGGGGGAAGGGAAAAGGGTGATTTTGTTGTAGGGGGGTCGAGGAGGGTCCACCCAGTAACTGTTTTTCAGTTTGATGGCCCTTGTGCAGGATATGTTGGAGGAAAATGGGGCATCCAAGCACTCATGTGAGAGATGGGCCTTTATTTTCCAAACCTCTGGGTCGGTGGCATGAAATGATCTTCCCATCTTCCTCCTCCCCCCCTCAAATTTTTTCCAACCTCTTTCCAAGACAGGAGTCGGTAACGTCGGTGTCCAGGAAAACCTCCTCCTCTCGCTTCCTCTGGGACAGCTTCAACCGCCCCGATTGCCTAGATGATGCACCCTGAAGGGTGAGGCGCTGCCTTTCACTAGCCCCGGGCCCCGAACCACTGCCTAATGAAGACCGATAAAATTGTCAACGCCGGGGCCCTTTTGGATTCGAGGGGAAAGGTCCGTGTCCCCATCTGTGTCGTCTCCCCCTCCGTCGCTGTGGGACCTGATGTTTTAGAGTGTCCAAAAGATCATTCCAGAATAAGATCACCACAATGGTCATGTGACAAGGGAATTTTCCGCTGAAATTTTGGTGGGTTCTTCAAAATGGCAAGGAGGGCAGACTCTCACCCCCTCCATCTCGGTGGATCAACACCCCCATGTCCGCACCGCTGTTTTCAGGCAAGGTCATTCGTTTCGCGTAAAGGCATGCGCACTGCCATAATCGCTGGGCATGTGGGAGAGTGGAAATTTCCCGTGTATTGCCACGTCAACAATGGACGGTTGAGGGGAGGCCCAGTGACGCTGCAACGCTCAGGGCGGACGAAGCAGGGTGCAAAGGCGGAAGTGTGACTAGACCTCGAGCCCCTTCCCAGCAGTCCGACCCGGGTAGCGCTTTTTGAAAAATTTTTGGCACAAGGTTCATGACATGTGCAGGCAAGGGGTGTGCTAACCTACCAATCTAAAGGGGGGGCCACAGATTTTGACCGTTACGCACACCACCTTGCCTGGCACAAGGTTCTTTTACCCAGCCAGCGCTCGGTCTCTTGAAAGAGCCCTCACAGCTCCCGACCTTGTGTTGACGGTTCCAAACAGATTTTAAATTTTAAAACGGCCTGGTTTTTCTTGGCAGTGATCCCAGGGACCCCGGGGGAAAGAAAAACCCCCGCACCATCCCTGCGGTTTTTAAAAGGGTCGCCGCCGAGAGCCACCGTTACACCGAGACATCCCCAGCTCACCCAGTGAGGTGTCCCCCAGGATATAGGGCCTTGGCGTGCTTATAGTTATGTGTCGTGGTCAGATGGACTTGCGGGCCCCGATGCAGACAACCACTTGAAATTTTAGATGACAGGGCTGGCCGGCGGGGGTTTTTCGGGCAAGAAATGCCGTCAGATCTGGTAGGGGGGCGGAAAGGGGCCATGCGTGGCGGAACCCTCTGGTAAACCAGACGAAAGCAAACAATTTAAGGTTTTTGGTTTGAATGGTTTGGGGTTTTTTAAGTGTTTTTTCTCCCAAACTGGAGACAGAGGCTGGCTCTGATGGCCCTTTACGGGTGCGGGGTAAAAATGGGGGAAAGGAGAGGGTAGGATGGATTTTTGGGGGTGCTGGGGGTTTGGGGAGGGTGGGGTTGAAGGGGGCTGATCCCCTGTCATACTTGAGAGAATGGAAGGTGAGGGCTGGTGGTGGTGGAGGGGGGGGGCGGAGAAAAGGGTGGGGGACGGGGTTGGGACCCCGCATGGTGGGGCCCTTTTTTTTGCCAAGTGTTCCCTCCTTTCCCCAATTGATTCCTGCATGTGATGATGTTGGGGGGGTTAAAAAAATGATTCTTGCCCCATATGACATGGGGTAAATCAGAGGTTTGCTCGAAAAGGCCCGGTTTGGGAAGGTCCTGGACCTTTTACGGCAAATAGCGGGGGGAGCGGTTTTTCCGCTGTTTGTGGCTGGCGGAATCATTCAGCGGACTTGTGCGGACCCCCTCCCCTTTTGGGCGGGGGGGTATGACAAAAACCCAGTTTCCCTCCTGCCCGTGTAGGGCTCGAAGAAATTTCCGCTAAAAAAGACACTTGGTCCCAATGTCTCACTCATCATCAACACAGGGACTTCTCGTTTTACTTTCTGCACCCAGGGCTGGGGCTAAAAGAAAAGGGAAAACTGAAAGGCGTTCCCACCGCCGGGTTTTTTTGGATTTAACCGCCTTCCTTCTCCCCCCTCTGATGGAATAGAATCAGAGGACAAAACATCCTCTTTGGTTTGGTCTTTGGAAATGCTTCGACCCCAACCCATTTTGTCATCAAAGAGGTCTTCAGAAAATGGATTATCCAAGTGGGGGGGACAAGTTTACTTTGGGCTGCCCTTTGCTTGTTGGGGGATGCGACGAGTTGACCATTTGTGGCCGGGGGGAAAGGGGGGAGGGAAGATGCTGGATGCAGGTTGCATTAACCCCTGAAAAAAGTTGGAGTTTTTCGTTACTGAGATTCAAGGGCCTGACCCGCGATGAAGGCCTAGGCCCGCAAGCGATCGCTGGTTGCTGTTGTCGCCAGCCTGGAAGGAGCACCTTCTCTCTCCTTACCTCCATGTCCCCACCCCCCCCTTTTGCTGTTTCCCCTGCTTTGCTCCCTTTTAAAGTAAAATTTTTAGGGGTTGGAAGGTTTTTTGGGCAGTCTCTTATTAAAAGACGGCAAAAAAAGTATTTTTAAAAACCCCTTTAAATTTTCCTACAGCCAACAGGATTAGAAAAAGAAAATTTTTTAGCGAATACCTTTTAATCGGTTGGTGGAAGAACGTAAAACAAAATCAACAGTGTTTTTTTCGTCCCAGGGATTTACAAAAGCCCAGTAGGCTAGGGAATATAGTTTTAACAAATATACAAGTGCGTATTGCGCCAAACGGATTACGAGCGCAATAAAAATATTCAAAGTTACAGGGTGAGAAATTGCGGGGTTTTTTGCAGAATGACAAAAGAGAACAGTTCTGAATTTTTTTTATCAAAATTTGTACAAGGGGGCTTTTGAAAAAAATGGGCCCACCAAAGTGAAAAACGCTATTTAAAAGTTATTGGATAAAAAAAGGTGGTTTTTGCACCAATGAAAAACACCAACTTTACTCAAAATTTCTGTATCCATAATTTAAGTACAAGATTGGTCTTTGAACAAAACTGGGCTGTGCCAAAGTGAAAAACACCTAATTAAATTGTGTACGGATAATAAAAGGTGTTTTTTTTGCACCTATGAAATATACCTGCAATTACTAGTAAATTTCTGTATCGTAATATAAGTACCAGATTGGTCTTTGAACAAAACTGGGCTGTGCCAAAGTGAAAAACACCTAATTAGATTGTGTACGGATAATAAAAGGTGGCTTTTGCACCTATGAAATAAACCTGCAATTACTAGCAAATTTCTGTATCCTCATATAAGTACAAGATGGGTTTTTGAACAAAACTGGGCTGCGCCATAGTGAAAAACACCTAACTAAAATGTGTACGGATAATAAAAGGTGGGTTTTGCACCAATGAAATACAACAGCAGTTACTAGAGAATTTCTGTATCCTAATGTAAGTACAAGGTGGGTCTTTGAACAAAACTGGGCTGCACAAAATAAAAGGTACTATTTCACCTCAGGTGCAAGGTGTGCTGGCCAAAAACTGGTAAAAAAAAAAAGCTATTTCAATGCAGGTTCAAAGCAGAGTCTGGGCTGCACAATATACACTCTCCTTTCAAAAGCCTGCCTACCTGTCTGTCTGTGTTTGCCCGCACCCACCCACTGCCCACCTGCGGCTGTACAGCGCTAGATGCTTCTTTAAAAGTCTCAGCCTAACTAAGAACTGAAATTCTCTAATCTACCTATGTTCTAATGTTCACAGCTAAAAGCATAGTTATCTGTGTGAACCCAAGGAAACTGTGTCTCTGGTGAGCGATTTTGAAAAGGTATTGGGAAAAGATCTACCCACACTCCGGCCTAATGAAAAACACGACACCCGGATGCTAACAGAAGGGTTTTGTTTTATGAAAAAACAAGGCTTGTGATTTTTCCACCCAATACAATTTTTAACACATCTTCATGACGTCGCACCCCCAAAGCTCACCCTCCCAAAAGTTTTAAAAGCTGATTTCCCGGGCGCCCCCAAAATAAAAGGGGAATCCCGGGGAAATTTGGGCGATTAGTAAAAAATTTATGCCAGTTTCTAAACCTAAATTATTCGGGGTTTGGAAAAATTCCCCGATCAGACTAAAAACCGTCCGATTTCAACTTTGTCGATTAAAATTTCCCTCATCCCTATTTTTAAACTCACCCACCCTTTTTTCCCCCAAAAGGGAAAACCCTAATTTGGAATTTCAGTAAAATAGTCCTTTCCCGGGATTTTATCGGGAGCTCCGGTAAAAAAATTTAAAAAAAAAAAAATCCCCAAATTAAAATTCTTCAGCTACAGACAGAGGCATCCTGTTTATATTTACTAACAAGTCTTAGCTGCTCATAAGTGTTGGAAGTTCCTAATTTCCTATTTAAAACCCTTCCCCAACCCCCAACAAAACCCACACATTTGGGGCAAAACATTTTATTTAAACAGGGATATAAACAGAAACCTGGGGGAAACATTGTATACCTATTTTCTAGACTCTACTATTTCAGCTTTAAGTTGGCTCAGTCACCATTTAAAGGGCCCCAAAAAAATCCCGGGAAACCCCCTTAAATAAAATAAATCAACTGGGCTTTTAAATTTAAAGGCTGAATTTTGGGCCAAATTTTTAGAAACTTCTGAGGGGGTTTTTTTACGTCCTCCAATGCCCCTAGTTTTTTTCGATACAAAGGGTTTGGGGTTTTTCCAAAATTTTCATATTTATTTAAAGATTTGGTGTTAGGTTTAAATACCCCCCTTTACTCAACTTTGATGGCCCCCTCAGAATCTTCTGAAATATGCCTTCCTTGATATTGATAGAAAAATCTAGGACCTTTTCCTAACCCCTTATTTAACTTTCCAGATTTGATTTCTTCCATTGCTGTTCTTTTTAATCACTCACCACGGGACAAATTTGTGTGGAATTGGATAGCCCCAAATTACTGAGGTTCTATTTTCCTTTTTCCCTAAATTTACACTTTCCCACCTTTTCTTTTTTTTTCTGATAAACATTCCTAGAAATGCAACAGAGGAATGAGAACATTCCTGAAGAATGGAACTGATGAATTAAAACCTTTCCTCACTGTCACTACTCCTGATAAATCTGTTCCTCCGTTCTCCATACCAGCTAGCCTTGGCACTCAAAAAGTCCACAGGCAGTTCAAAAATGTCACACTACATATTCGACTGGGATTAAAAAAAAATCAAGGTCAACATATTCCTATTACACCAAGATGCACTGTTTCTATATGGAGGGTGACTTAGTTTAAGCAATGAGTGACCTGGAAGGTATAACAACAATGGTGGAAACTAAGCTGGTGCTGATCACAGATAAAATCAATAAACTACACTAACATGTTGAGGAAGTAAATATCCTCAAAAGTGCAATCTTAAATTTGTAGATTTCCTGAGGGAATGCACCCAGAGACCTTTCTGTTAACAATTTTTTGGAAAGGAAGGTTATCCTGTGATGTTTACAGAGGGGGGAATTAACTTCTGCTTAAGCCAGCTCCCCCTGGCTCCCTAACTTGGCCCTTTATTGGGAAGTTACTGAAGTACAGTATTGGGACTGAGACATACTGATTTTTGCCTTCTACAGGATAACGGTTCAGTGTTTATCCAAACTTCTCAAAGGAAATCCCATTTCTTGTTCAATCTACATTTTTGGGGTTTCCTTTGCAAATGTTTGGGCCTTGACAATAATAATCCACTGGGGACTATGCATACAACAGAGGTTTAAACCTTGAACGTCTTCAACTATCTGGAATTGGTGCACCCTTGGATCACCTGCAATCCTTTTAGGAACAAGCGAAAGCTAGATTATTATTGCATAAATGTCATAAATTGTTTTTACCCAGAAAAAACTTTTCCTTTTCTTTGGTTTTATTTTTAAACCAAAATTGCCCAAAAATATGGGGTTTCAGGCCCACCCTTTGCCCACAAATCTCATTTTTAATTTTAGGGGGGAAAAATTTATGGCCTTTTAAAAAGCCCCTTTAAATGACCATAGCCTCCAAATTGCATGAAAACACCACTAAACATATAAGGAATATAAAAAAAAAAAAATCCGCCTTTTTTTTTGGGTGAGAAAAAATAAAAAAATTTGCATGCCCCTTTGGGAGAAAAAAGCCACTAAAAAAAAAAGCATCCCAAATGCATAAAAAATGTAGTGAGTTTTATGTGTTCTATTAACTTCACATGAACATCTCACTGCTGCACTTTATGACAAAAACACTAGCAGAATCCCCTATAATTTTCTGCTGTGTACTGCTAGAAAAATATTGCTGTATTCCACTAGAGCAATTCCCCACAACTGTGCTTAGCTGTGTAAGCTACAAGGCAGGATTAGGGATCTTTTTGTAATTTTTTCTTATTGCAGTCAAACTATTGCAAATACAGCACACTGCTTTAATTAATGTGTTCATTTAGATGTAATTGTCATTTCTTTTAACATTTGTTTTGGGCCCTCACCTTAACTAAAAAAACAGAAAAATTTGGTTTGAGTGGATAAAAAAACTTTTGGGGGTTTTTATGTAAAGCCTTTCCATGCAAAGGGGAGGGGGATGAGGTCAGCCTATCACAGTCCATGTATTAAAAGGAAAACAGAAAAACAGGGGCCACTAAAAGTGTTACTTTTAGTTTTTTTTCCCCTACATGGTAAAGAAGACCCTCTTGGAGTTTCAAAGGAAACCCGAACAACTTAGGGCCCCACATTTCTTTGGGGAGTTTTATTGGGCCAAAAGGAAAAGAACTACTGTCGCCGATCCCCTCTTTAAAAAAAGGAAAAAAAAAAAATTTAAAATTTTAAAAAATTTTTAGTAGAAAAGGAAAAAATCAAAAAACTTTAAAAAAAGGGTTTTCATTGCCCTTTGAAAAAAAGTCCCAAGAATTTTTTACCAATGTTAATTTTAAAATTTCCCGCGGGATAAAAAGAAAAGAAAAAAAAAAAATTGCCGGGCATTCAACAAAAGAAAACGTTTTGCTAGGGCACAAAATTGGGTGAACTAATCTGTGTATTAAAACACAATAAAATATTTGCCAAAAAAAAAAGTTTAAAAATCAGGGTGTCCCTTGGATATCTGTCAATTATTACTTAGCAGAGTTTTGTGCTACATTTTTCTTAACTCCTTAAGCCTTTTGAAAACTAGTAAGGCTGGTATTGTAGAGGGTGATGAAGAGAAAGCAAATCTATTAAACAATTTTTCCCCACTCACCATATTTAAAACAAAATTACCCTTTCCCGTTTGGGCAGAAGGGAAAAACCCCTAAACAAAATGTTTTTTTGGCTAAATAGGGAAAAATTTCAGCTCCGCCATTTTAGAAGATTAAAATAAGGGCAATATCACCGGTTTGTGATGGGGTTTTTCCCCCATTTCCAAAGGGGAATTTGGGGAAAGGGGTTTTAAACAGACTCTTTTTCTTAAAAAGGGGTTTTTCCATGAAGTAAAAATTGACGTTGGGAAGCTTGCAAAAAATTTTAAAAAATAAAAAATTTTCCCCTTCATTATTAATTTCAAATTTTTTGGGGCCGTTTTTTTTTAGCCCGCCCTTTTAGTGGCCTTTTTTTACTGCTCCCTCTCCGGGGAAAAGACCCCGGGGTTTTGACCCTTTTAGTCCCGGCGCAAAATGCCCAAAATAACCTCTTCTCTCAGGACAGCTAGGGGTGTTCAAACCCCCGGTGTTTCATTCTGCTCCCTTTCCCCTTTTCTCCTTATTAATTAGTCAAACCCGTAAAATAAATTAAAAAAAAAAACCGTCAATCATTTTTGCATTATAAAAAAAAAAAAAATCCCCAGGTTTTGGTTTTTCCCGCCCGGGATTTGAACCAGACCCCTTTTTGTCCGGGGGGTAAAAAGAATTAAACCCCTAAACCCACAGGGAGCTACTTGCACCCCTTTTTAAAAAACAACCTTTCTTTGACAGGGGAAGGAAAAAGGCCCGGTGAAGTCACCTCTGGGTCACATTTATTGCAATTCAAACCCAAAACAAAACCCCCCAAAAGCCGCATTCTGAAACACACAAAAGCGGAAAAAATTTGGGGGCAGGAGGTATGAGAATTTGATCGAGCAAAACCCCTTTAATTTTTTATTCCGCACAAGGGCACAAGGGATGTCCCCAAAAAAAAAGTGCATTAAAGTGGTGGGTTTAAAGTTCAAAAAGGGGGCAAAAACTGAGTTTTTGTCATTTGGGATTTACCCAAATATAAAAAGCCCCTGGGAAAGAGGTTTTGTAATCTAAAGAACCTGGTACACGTTTTTCACCAAAAAAAATGGTTGCAGAAAGTGGTAACAAAACATTTTTAGAGCCGCTTTTCATTTTTGGGATCTACAATTATATGCTCATGTTTTCAGAAGTTTTTTTTTTTACGGGCTGCAAGCCTGTGTAACTGGGAACCACCACTATTTGGGTTTAAGTGTGGGGGTAATAAAGTTTTTTATGTAATGGTTTATTTTAATTAAAACCCGCTTGGAAATTTTTCAACCGTTTATGGTGGTGATTTGCGGTTTTTGATGGGGCGGTATTATTTGGGGCTGTATATTGTTGTTATTGATAAATTGGTCCCTTGGGTAATGGTTTTCTCATAACAAAAAGGGTGGTTTAGTCACTAAAAAGGGGTTTGATATGTGGGTTTTATTTGGTCCTTGTATATTTTTGTTGTTGGGATTGGGGTTTTTAATTTTGATTTAGTCAGTACAATATAGTGTTTTTTAAATTTCTATTTTGGGCATTTAAAATTTTAGGTTTTTTCTTTATTTTTTTATATTTTTTTTGGGTTTATTGGTCTTATGGTTATGTTTTTTTTATTTTCAAAGACCATGTCAAAGTCAAAAGTGGTTTTTTCCCCTCCAAAAAGAATTTTAAAAAAATTTTTTCTAAATTCAATGTTTTTTGTGGTCCTCAAAAAAATACTCTAATTTAAAATATTTAAATTTGGGAAATTTATTTTAATTTTGGGTCCCCCTATTTTCCCCCGGTGTACCCCAACCTAGACCCTTTTCCCTTTCGGGAGTCCTTGGGGGAAAAAAAAAAGAGGGGGGAGGGAAAAAGGGAAAAAAAGGGGGAAATTCCCCTCTTAGTGTAGTACAATAAGGGAAATATTTAGGGAAAAAAAGTATAATTAGCTGTTGCCCTTTTACTTAAAGTGTTGTCAGGGTTTCCCGTTAAACATAGGTTTTTAAAAACTTATTAAAAAGCCTACCCGGAAAATTTATACAGTCCCGTGCACGGGCCTCCCCCAAAAATTCCTCGTGTCCCGGGGGGAATTTTCCCCCTTTAAATATTTAAAAAAAAAAAAATTGGGATATAGATCCCACAGAATAGGGGGCTCTATAGAGCGCAATAGGGCTGGCTAAGTCAGATCTATGTATCAAATTTGGTTTTGACTATGCTTATGTTCTAAAAACAGTTTACGATTTATTTGCCCCAATTTTATGATTGTTTTTGTTGTTTTCTGCAAACTTTTCTGTTGATGTAATGTTTATTTCCCCTTTTAAAAAATTTTGGGAAAATTTAAATTTAAAAGTTGGGCCCGTTTTTAAAAAAATTTTTAAATATGAGAACCCGATTGACTACCCTAAAACTTTTTTCTAAGTCAGCCCTATTGCGCTCTGTAGATCCCCATGTCCTGAGGGATCTATATCCCAGTTTTTTGTTATAAAGACCTGAACCCGTTTTTTCCCGTTTTTTTTTTTTTCCCAAAAAATTCCCCGCAGCCAAATATATGCCAAAAAGCAAAAAAATCAGATGAAAGGGGACTACAAACAATTTTTTTTTTGCTGGGGGCCCTATTTTAAACTTTTTTGACTTTTTTTTTAAATGCACATGCCTTTTTTTTCCGGGATTTTTTAAAACAAAAAAAATAAGGGTTGCCAAAGACAAAAGTGGGTTACTCAAAATTAATCCAAAAGACCCTTTTCCTAGTCGGGTCCCGCCCAGTTGGGAAGGTAACCATCCTTTTATTTTTGACAAAAAAAATTTCCCCTTTTTTTGAGAGCCACAGGGTTTTAGGTTTTTAGTTTCCTAATTTATTTTTTGGGCAGTTGTAGGGCACCCATAATAAAATTTTCCCCAATTTTGGGAAAACGGCCTCGTTTTTATTTATTGAGGATACATCTTTCCCTGGGTTTTTGTTTTATTTGGGGGTTATCGCAGAAACCCCAAAAAAGGAAATTTTTCTATTCTTATTCCCCCATTTTACACCCATAATGGGGTCCAAAATTTTTCCGTATCCTATACCCAAAATTTTTCTTTTAAAAACAAACAGGGTTTTATTTTTAAAAAAAAATACCTTTTACCCTTCCAATTTTTTCCCAAAGCTGATTTTTGATCACTTTTTTTTCCATTTTGTGTATACAAGATAGCAAAAATTAAAAAAAAATTGTCAAGTTTTCTTGTTTTTTTTTCAAAGGGGTTTTTTTCATGCAATTTTAAAAAAACATGACAAAAATTTTTAGGCTAGGTTAAAATTAAAAAGAGCAACCCAAAACAAATTTGCCTTGGGTTTTAATTTCTTTTGTATTTTTCTTTTGGGGGAATTTGGGATTTGGAAAAAGGGGGGAAAAAGCATTTTACATTTTTTTTTTTGTGTTTTGTTTTTTGCCCTAAAATTATTTATTTTTTTATATTTTTTTCACTTGTTCTCATAGGGGACTTGAATCAGTGATCTTTACTGTTGCAATACATAACAGTACCCTAAACTGTAAATTTTATGAAATTTTAAAAAGAAAATCACTATCCCTTTGGGCACGGGCCCCGGGTTGAGTCAAAAAAATTAACCTGAACCTTTATTAGGCTTTTTAAATTTTTTATGGAGATCATTGGCATCCCATAATCACATTGTGGTGGTGCCGATGCAAACAAAAAGGGAAACTCCCTTCCCCTTTGGTTTACCCCCTTGCTTCCGTGGTTTTTGGGGTTGAAATGTTGGCCCTCTAAGAGTTTTTAAAAAGGCAAACCCGGGCCCCAAAAATCCAATTTTTACCCCATCCGCATGGCCCCCCCTGGTAATTTCACAATTGGGTTCCCCCTGTATCAAATGGGATTTTTTTTGAGCCCGCAATATCTCCTTGACTTAAATTTATGACAGTTTATGGGAACAACTTCCCGACCATTATGTAAATTTATGTTGGGAAGGGGTTAAGCAAAAAACATTGCATCCAGATGATTTCAGATGTTTTCTAGATCCACAGTGAGTTTTTAAAACACATCAACAATCAGGTTTTTCTTTCAGATCAATAAACTCCCGATAAGTGTGAATGTTTTATTTTTATTCCAATGCAAAAAGTGTTACTAAAATAAATATGATTTATTTATTTTCTATTGTGTTATATTATTCAAGACAACCCCTCTAAGGACTTTTCTAAGCGACTCCACAAACATTGTATTCTATTTTTAATTCGACACTTTTTTGTGCAGTAAAAATGACACATTAACCTTATTCATCATATGACTATGAGTATAATGATACCAAAACTGTATAGTTTTTGCTATTTTTTTATACTTTTATGAAATAACAAAATTGGCTTGTCATATTTTATCAAAATTTACTTTTTTTACTGTTCCATCAATAGAGCTGCAAAGGGTTTTCTAAAGGCATCCTTTAATTCATGTTGCTACTATTTTGTGATATATAAACCTTTTGTAGTGTTTAATATGTGGGGTAAATAAAGCAATACTTTACTAGTTCTGACAACCATATATACAGACCAGCCAATTTTAATGGAGCAGAGATGCCAGTTTGTATTTTTTTTTTATAGTTTTTATATTTGTTTGTATGATAAATGGAAGTCTTTAGATGTTTAGAATTTTTAAGATTAAGAAGTTTTTTGTTATTATTTAAAAAATCCTGCAATATACTACAATATTTATAAATTGCAATGTATTCTGATTTTGCAGATCTAGTTTCACACTCTGCCTCTGGAAGGGTGTAACAGCTATTCTTTTACAACTGTAACTAAGTATAAATTAAAAGCCATCTTTTACTATTTCCTATCTGCAATGACAACTGATTTACACCCTGTAATGGCATTACAGGGATCTGATCGAGTGACAGTGGGAGTCTACTCCATCTGTCTAATCAATCCTGTCCACTGTCTGCAGACTTCAGCTGTATAACACGCAAAAAAACTGATAATTTCCAGAACCCATGCCATATTTCCCGAGCACGTGGATTTCGCCAATAAGTTACAGAAATTGTAGTGGATTGCTCAGAATTGTATTCAGTTTAATAGCTTTTTAAGCTAATTGCTTATGAATGGTTTCACCCATACTGTTTAGGGGAAAAAAAATATTTTGCTGTGTTTTTTCCATTTTTCCCAAAAATTCCTGCAGCCAAATATATGCCAAAAGCAAATAGTCAGATGTAAAATGTACTACAAACAATTCTTTTTTGCTGGTGCCATATTTTAAACTTTTTTGACTTTTTTTTCTAAATGCAGCATGCTCTTTTTTTCCGGCATTTTTCCAAACAACAAAGAATAATGCTGCCAGAAAACTATGCATAAAAATGTCCTAAATAAAATATTAGTTACTTCCTGCTAAATTGTTTTGCAGTGTAATTCTCATATTTCACTAATGTAAGATGTTATTATTATTGTTGACATATATTACTGGACAATATTACATATTTCCTCTTCTACATTTTCCCTCTCAGAATGGATTTTGCCAAATTATGTTGGAATGTATGAAAAATAAAAACTTAATTATGTATTTTGTTTCTCAGGGACATTATATTGAACATTTTAGATACGACTAGCATTTAAAGGATTTAACCTTTAAGGTAAATTAGAACATGCCAGAAATGCCATGAATTTTGCAAGCCATTTTTTAGCATGGGAAATCTGCAGTGGCTTATTGTACCAAATTTTTTA
>JAODAL010025307.1:0-58878 GCA_025379985.1 Phyllomedusa bahiana
CAGCCCTTTGCACGCTTTCCATTTCACTGACTGTGATGTGAAGTGTTTGTACAGTAATTTCAGCATTTGAGGTCCTCCTTTTAAAATTTTGCCTAAGGTCACACTTTTTCTAACGCTAGCCCTTTGTATGTGGAAAGCTGGTCAATGGCTATTTCTCCAGTGACTCCATCATATACATGGTGCCCATTGGCAAACGCATTATAATTATTTCAATGGGAAGAGTGTGATAAGGCCCTATTTGATCTTCTAGCAATGGCGTATCTCCCATGCGAACAAAAAAATCAGGCATGTTGAAACCCAGCTTGTAAGATCCCTCTTTTTCCTGGCATTTACTATTGGAAGCAGGAAGCCCATACACATATAGCATTGTCTGATGAGTATGCCAAGCTTAAATCTCACGACAACTGAACTTGGAGATGTTGTGATGAAAAAAGAAAAGCCATTTGTAATCTCAAGCTAAAGAAATACTGTATTTTGGCAGATTGGCCAAATGTTCTCAGATTCCAACTGAGAAGAGCTCTAAACCTGCTACACAATTTCATATTTATTTGTGAACTCTCGGTAGATAGAAGTTCTTTTTTAAACCTAGGTGTGTTCAAGTGTCACCAGAAGTGCTAAAAAACAGATTTCTATCTAGAAATATAGATAATAAATGTGCTGGCCCATGACTGTGTAGTTTTTCTTGGGCCCCAATTATATGTTGATGGATTAAAAATAAACACTCATCCCTCTTTGAGTCTTCGACGCTAAGGGTGCTTGCACAGGGTGCATTTTTGATGCATTTTTTTACGTTTTTTTGATGCGTTTTTGATACTTTTTTGATGCTTTTTTGTGTAGGAAGGCACAACAATTAATGTGGTACATTGCTGCACAAAAAAAATGCATAAAAAATGCATACAAATAGCGTCAAAAACACAGCATGTGCAAGCACCCTAATTCATTAATTAATTGGCTATGTTTCCCCTCATCTTTCACTAGCCTTTATTAGAGGCATTATTACAGACTCAGATGCCCCCAAAAGGTGACAGTAAGAAGTACTGAAATTGAATCTTGTCACAACTACTATGAATTTAGCGCTTTAAGGGTTAAAAGGCACAGGTTAGAGATTTCTCCAATCTTGGTTGTTAATGCAGAAAAAAGCCGTCAAACAAAGCTGCCCTTGATCAGTGAACACAAAGTCACAGCAATTGTGCCCACAAGATCAACCTGATGTACACCTACCAGCCATGACAAAAACAACCTGCTTAGTTTGTGTGGTTCTATAATGCCAAAATTTTTTGGGCTCCACAAGAGCTTGGGGGTTTGTGGTACTGGCTTAAGATTAAGTTGTGGTGTGCCTTCCAGGGATCAGATTGTTTTCCATTAAACCCAACAGATATGAATTGGTTTGAGATCGGGAAAATTTTTGGAGGCCAAATAAACCCCTTTAAACACACACACTAAATAATTCCCTGATAAAATGTTTTACACATGGTAGGGGTTTTTACCCCTAAAAGGTACTGCCTTTAAAAGGTTTTTTTTTTTGCCCCAATGATTCGCTTTAACCATGTAGGGAAAGAATTAAAAGACTTACCAAATACATTGCAATTTAGATTTGAAAGATAAAAAAGATTTTTTACTACTAATTACACAAGTTTTTTTTACTCTTATGGCCCCCTCTATCTTCTCTCTCTCTTTATCTGTTGCTTAAAAAAGTGCAATCTGACCTGGGGGAGTCACTCCCTGTGGTCTTTTTCCAGCACAGAATTGTTTACCATGTAAATGAAAAGTTTTAAACCTTTAAAGGGTCTGTAGTCTTGTGCACTAAGATTTTTAAAACTCCCGCACTCAGGGCCTAAACGGAATAGAGAAATAGACGTTGTATGCCAACACTGCTATAGAACTATCCACGCCTAACCGGAATGTGAGTTGAAGTGGGTTGGGAGCTTGTGAAGATATGTGAGAAAAAATATTTAAAAGGAAACTGTTGCCCCAAAAAGAGGTGTACTTGGTTTCCAACAATATTTTGGTAGGTGGTGCATGACAAAGTAACATCTACATAAATGCCAAGACCCAAGTTTTCACACTCATGTGACCATTGTAGGTGTTTTGGTAGTGGACAATGCCCAGCATGAACACTTTCGTGATCTGTGGAAATGAAGTGCCAGGCTACAATGCACAACCTGTTTTGACACCTTTCTAGCATAGTTATTGTTAACTTTTTTTTACCTATTTGTAATACGGTAGTTCTTGAGATAGTAAAATGAATGCACCTATCCAGACACATTACAAAATCTAGGCGCTAATCGTTTCGTTGCTTGTATATTTGATGCGCCTTTTTAGGCGCATTCAAATGGGTTGTACCTGGCGTATAATGCGTCAGGTTTTGGAATATTACAGTTCATTTACATAGAGAATAGGGCGTCAATAGTTTTATTGGCTCAAAATACACCCAAAAAATGGCACATTCGTATTGGGACATGTCGCCCAAAGTGTATACACTATGGGCAACATGTCCCATTCTTTATATAAATGAACTGTAGTACACAAAACTAGGTGCACCTCCATGCCAGTTTTAAGGCGCATTAAATGAGTATATAGCACGTTTGAATGAACAAACCTCTCAATAATCTGTTGTCTGGTATACCTTGCATAGTATAATTGACTCGCCTAATCTAGGTTTATAGCATAATGTGGGCGCATAGCATATCATTGCTATTATATTTGTTGCGTCTACTTTAGGCAAATTCAAATGTGTTGTACCTGGCGTATGATGCACCTAGTTTTTGGGTACAACAGTTCATTTATATAGAGAATAGGGCGTCAACAGTTTTTTAGTGCAGAATATACCCAAAAAAATGTTGCAGCCCTAAAGGGACATGTTGTCCCAAATGTATAGTGCACCATGGTTACACCAGTGTACAAATAGACACACACACAATATCCACTTCCTACACACATATGGTGTGTGTGTCTGCTTATACATTGGCACATTTGTTGTATAAAATATATGTATATATCTATTTATTAAAACACCTATATACCAAGTGTATACACCATATATACACAGACACATACAGGCACACATACTTATAATAATGTAATATTTGTTTATTTAACTCCTTACCGGCATTTGACATTGTACAGGTAACAGCAGGAAACTGAGGCAGCTCTGTTCCCTGCTATATAGCCCCGTAGAAGTTGCAACGATCACCACAGCGACTAAGTGAATGTGGAACGGTGGCACACACTGTTTCTCACTCTGATCTGCACCCCCCACAGCGAGATTGCGGGGTGCTGATCAACTAAGATGACGGCTGGAAGACTTGGTTAAAGCTGCCATCACCCTTCTGCATTGTGTTTTACAATTTTTGCCATATATATATATGTAGACAAAACTAGACTTAACAACCATAGATATTCGATATGCAAACATCGATTAGATTTACCCGTTTCGAAACATTTCCATGATGTAGGACACAATGAATGGGATATTGGGTGTATGGCTGTGGATTATGGCCCTATGCCAAAACGTGGAGGTGATAGGAATATTCTCTTGAAGAAATAAGAATTAATGTGGATTTTTCACACTAAATCTTTAAAACCGAATGGTCTTAAAGGGGTTTTGCCACGATGTAATGTTGACGTGGGATCCTCCAAAATGGGTATTTAATCACTTTTCTAAATATATGTGATTACAAAAATTGAAGCCTGACAGAGCTACAGGCTGCCTTACCTGCCCTTAGTTACTTAAAAGCTTCTATTAGATACGACCTGACAAGAGCTGCTGGCCGGGCTTGCGCAGAGAACACTTCGTATCTGATAAGAGGGAGCTGAAGAAGCTTTCAAGGCACCAGGTATAAATATGTTGTGTTTTGTATACAGAATCCACTAGTTGTAGTGTGATTATCAGAGTAGATCCCTGCTTTATCTGATGACAGAGAACATGAAGCAGCTTTCAAGCTGCTGTGGAGAAAAGGTGTTGTCTTTTGTATACAGAATCCACTAGTTGTAGTTTGATTATTTGAGTGAACATTTCACACGATCCCTTATGCAGCTCTGTGCTCTGGCTGTGTCTCTCTCTTTTTTTTTAGCTCAGCGTGGCTTGTTTACAATTGCTTCTTAGCAGATAAGGCACGTCCTGGCAAAACCCCTTTAATATTGATTATAAGATTTCATCTCATATGTTTGGATAATGCTATTCTCCATTTTTCTATTTCAAATGCGTTTTTCCTATTTAGCTTCTATAAGCATATATTGTGGTTTTATACTGTTATTTATTTTGATATTATTTTTTGTTTTTCAGATCATGTTAACATCTTTTGATCGTTTGATATTGGGACCTTTATCACCCACCTGTTTAAATTTGGCTTTTTTTAATGTATTATATAATTTTTTGGAATATTTTGTTTTGTTTGTTAAAATTATTTTCTCATATGTCTTTTGTAGATTTTTTTTCTTACCATTATACTTATTTGATAAGTGATGGGTTAATCATATGCATTTGTTGGTGGCTCATTGTTAGCTACGGTTATATGCATTCGATGGCCGTACACCTAACTTATTTCGTATTTTGAAATAGGTATTTGTTTTAGCTGGTCGTTTCTCTTTCAGTAATATGGCTGGGTTAGCTTCTGTCTTGTTGCTGCGCAACTCGCGATGTTCGCAATTTAGCGCAGCACAAGTGTTGCTATGGACGCGCTGGCCAGTGCCGGCTGTGTTTCCGGATATGCGCACTTGTTGCTGAGCATCTCGCGATGTTCGCAATCTTGTGCAGCACAAGTGTTGCTATGGACACGCTACCTAGTATCGGCTGTGTTTCCGGACATGCGTATTTCAAATTTAGAGACGCCGAGAGAGATGTATGTCTATTATACAGCTGTTTATGGTTTACTTTTATAGATGAATGATGGTGGTCTCCGCCCCCAAATTACTGTTTTATATACACTTTTTGCACTGTCTATATATTGGTAATGTTGTTATTTTTACAATACTGCCTCTTAAACACTTTTGTACTGATATTGTAAATTTTACACTGATTGATTATGTTTTATGCCCTGTATGTTACTTGATATTGTCTATTGATAATTCTTGATTCAAAATCACTTGCATTATATATTGTGCACTTTTTATACCATTGTTACTTGAAGATGGCTCTGTGAGAGAGCCGAAACGTCGTGTTTGATTATGTGGGAATAAATTCACTTTTTTCACTTTGGATAAACTACCTTGAGTGCCGCAATTTTTTCTACATTTATGTAATGTTGAGCTCCCTGCCAGGAGCTCCATTTTTGCTGGCACCCTGCTGAATATTCTTATTGGAGGAAGTGCCACTGGTTTTCCGTGGACTATATATATATATATATATATTTATTTATTTATTTAAATAGATATTGTGGCAGAGTGACCTTGTGCAGTTGCAGGTTTCTGATACCTGCTACAGACGTGCCACCGAAAACCTGGGTTCGGTGGGGGAAGGAAACTTTTTGGTGTCAGTAACAATAGGTTACTGACAGGGCCGGACTGGGAATCAGCCCTGGCACAAAGCTCCCAGCAGCCCACATACAATATCTGCTTAAAAAATTCCCCTTGTTCTCGCACCTCGCCACTTTCTAAAATAAACTACACCATAAAGGTGCTTTCACATGGAGCACTTTTGGTGCGTTTTTGATGTGTTTTTGGTGAGTTTTTGTGCAGAGAGGCAGAGCAGTTAATGCTGTACATCTCTGCACAAAAAAAACGCATCAAAAAATGCACCAAAACCGCTCCGTGTGAAAGCCCCCTAAACACAAGCAAGAAAGAAACAGTGGTGCAGAGAAACCCCTCGTCACAGAGTCAGGTGTGCACTTGCTTTACAATCCGGGACAAGCCCACACAAGCCCGTTGTCTTCTTCTCCTTTTCTTCTCCATCTGCCCCAGACCTCCATGATGTCTTCCCTGATGAGTCGTTCCCTTCCATTTCTTTCTCTGTCCAGTACTGAATGCAATGTCTTCTTCTCCCGGTCACTGCTTGTCCCTGTAGAATTTACCACAAATACATCTTAGACTCCTCTCTTTTCCAGCACTTTCCTATCAATTCCCCAAACAGTGTAAGTTAGACCCTAAAAATTAGAAATTAAAAAATGTCAGATAAGTGGCATGTAAATAGGTAGCAGCAGAGAAAAATGGCAGGCTTCTTTAAATTGCAAAAACATGTAGAAAAATTTATTAAAAAGTCCCATAATACAAGACTTGAATGACAGCAGTTGTACTACTTGCGATTATGGTGGAGACATTCCATAGTAAGCGGTATAATAGATGTTGAAGACGTATTTTCATCTGCAGTACTGCGACTGCATAGCTCTGGTCGCTCCGGCTTGGAGCACGGCAGTACCTGACAGGCGGGCGTGGCGCAGGGCGTACGACGTTTCGGGGGACCTCCCCCTTTCTCAAGCACCCTGCTTGAGAAAGGGGAGGTCCCCCGAAACATCGTACGCCCTGCGCCACGCCCGCCTGTCAGGTACTGCCGTGCTCCAAGCCGGAGCGACCAGAGCTATGCAGTCGCAGTACTGCAGATGAAAATACGTCTTCAACATCTATTATACCGCTTACTATGGAATGTTCTCCACCATAATCGCAAGTAGTACAACTGCTGTCATTCAAGTCTTGTATTTATGGGACTTTTTAATAAATTTTCTACATGTTTTTGCAATTTAAAGAAGCCTGCCATTTTTCTCTGCTGTTGACTGTGTTGAGGGTTGAGGAGCCCTGGCTAAGGCAGACTTGCCCTATAGCGGTCTTTGTACTTATATGAAAAGTAGCTACGTTGAAAAATAGATGCATGTAAATAGGTAGACCCCCATTAGGCAGGCAGGGCCAGTATGTAGGCAGTCAGGGCCAGTATGTAGGTAGGCAGGGACAGTATGTAGGTAGGTAGGACCAGTATATAGACAGGGCCACTTATAGGTAGACAGGGGCTAGCTTCCCGGTCAAAGTATCTCTGGCTTGGTATCTTCAGAATCCTCTTCTGGTCACACAGGCAGTCTGGCAGTATCTCTTCTACTATCAACTAATTTCTATCTGAAGCACATCAAAGGGCTCTAAGTGCTAGCGTATTATACAGTTTCTAGATGATCTAGAATCTTCTAATGGAACGAGTGGAGTGGAGCAGCACAACCCTTACAACAACATTGTTACAATTTTAGTATCTAATACATTTGTATAGAGCTTAAATTCTGACCCATGGGAGTGACTCAGCATCTTTTCTAGATGGTGCAAAGGTCACTGTCTAAGATTTTCCCTCCAAAACTCACCTGTGCATCTTCTAGCAAAGGGGAAAGTTATCAGCTTCTCAGTCCATAAGTAACAAGTCTCAGAGTCTTTCAGTATTAGCTGACTATGTGTTAACCCTTCCCATGATACAGATAATAATTCCAAATACACAGAATATATTATAATAAACAACATAAGCTGAGTTCAACAATATAAAACTGTAAAGTACATAACAGTATAAACCATGATACCAAGATGGTAAGGTGTTGATGACTGCTAGTAGCAATAGGGTGAATGTCCACAGTCCAAAGTACCCTTGTTCTCGGGCACTACATATGCAAATCTCTTTTTTCTATGTACTAGATTTTCTTTCACATCGAAGTTGGGAAACAATATTACAATGGGAAAAGCATGACAAGCTCCTTAAAATGAATCCTATGAGTCTATGATGAAATCATCCAATTGTAAACATTAAAAGACTCAACAAAATTGAAAAAAGTCCATCAAGGTAGAAGATAACGTGTACAATTCATTAGTTTTGGGTCTCCTGGGGCTTTCTAGTGTCCTTTTCATAATTCAATTTCCTTTTTATGCCAGTCCAACATCACATGTCATTAAGTTACCTGTGACTTAGAACTATTATATTCTAGCTTCAAGACCCCTTAGGGTAATAAGTCTGAGAATTCTTAACTAAGTTTATTCCTAATGATGCATTTGCATGGCATAGTCGGAACAACCGTGCTCATATTTTGATGGAGATGCTCTTGTATTGTTGAGTAGAATATCATGGGGGCGAAGTGCGCTAAAAGCTGGAGTTTCAGTGCACTTCAGGAGTTGATGTGACAGCAGGGGGTCTAATTTAGCTGTTAGGCTTTCAGCATTGCTTGGTAGTAATCATCAAAGTGGAAGAAATGTGAGCTTTTCATGTATTTCCATATTTATTTGTGTGTATAACTTTTCTTTGTGAATAGAGGTGATAGATGTTTTCATCTCAGCTTCAGATATACACAAGGTGGTTTTATGAGGTTTCTGATCAAGGAGTATAAGAAGAACTAATATTTATTCCTAACATGGATTCAGCAAGATATCAGCCAACAGCCTAAAGCTTGTAAGGTACTACAAGTTGCAGCTGTAAACCTTTAAGTCTACATATACACAATGATGAAACTGAGAAGATAGTCATAGAACATGCATGCAATGTCAATCAGCTGCCTCTAAGGCCAGCAGGATATTGGCAAGTATTAAGAGGCATGGACTCGCGGGACAGATATGTGATATTATCGCTATATAAAACATTGGTTGGGCTGTATCTAGAATATGCTGTTTAGTTCTGGACTTATACAAATGATGTACTGGAGTTAGAGAAAGTACAAAGACGATCAACCAAACTAGTAAGGGGAATAGAGCATCTTAGCTGTGAGGTAAGGTTAAAAGAATTAAACTTATTTAGTCTCGAGAAGAGACGGCTATGGTGAGACACGATAAATTTATATAAGTATATAAATGCTCCCTACAAAAATTATTGTGAAAGCTATTTCATGTAAAACACCCTAAATAAACAAGAGGGCACTCCATTCATCTAGAGAAAAAAAGTATCAAAATCCAGAGAAGAAAAAACTTCTTTACCATGAGAACTATGAATCTGTGGAATAGCCATCCCAGGAGCTGGTCAAAGCAGTAACAGGTGAGGGCTTCAAGAAAGGCTGAGATAACTACTTACAACAAAATAAAAATAATAATAATAATAATAATAATAATAATAATAATGTAGCTTTATAAAATATTTAGATCCAGTGTGACTATGTAACTAACTATGTAATTAGCCAAAGAATAGTTCAGAGGCTCACCTCCATTAGTCACATGATGCACACCTTGGTTCCTCCTCACCGAAATGCATCCAACCTCAACACACTGCATGAGTCCCGAGTCCTCGACCTCCGGACAATAACTTTCCAAACTGAATGAATGTGGTCCAGCAACATGAGGAAAAACGGACTTGCTTTATTCAAACTTTAGGTACAGAGGGTTAAAAAGGTAATGCTACCAAGCTTTGGGATTATTGTAGGTTATAGGCTATTCTGAAGATATGGGTTTTCAGGTTGCTTTTGAAGCTGGTGAAAGTGGAAGAAAGTTACTTATAGATAACATCTCCTGATCTCATGTCAGTACTGTAAGAAGAGTTGTGAGTGCCAAGCTGATATGCTAATCACTGCTATAGAACCACTCACAGCCTTACCAGGAAGAGACAGTATGCATGTATCTGATTCTGCTTTTGGCTCTGAAAAAGCGTGGTGAGACAACCCCTTTAATTCTGAGGGCTATTTACTACTGAGGCTGTGCAGTTGTGAAGATTAATATTTGCTAGGATTGCCAAACTATGTGTAGGTCAACTTGCTTTGAGGAAATTAAGAAGACATACATCAATGCTATCAGGGCAGTTGAGGACTTACACCATTTTGTGTGTCCCTCAAGAGATTAAGGAGGAACACCACCAACTCCTGTGCTTACAGCACACATCCCCATCCCCCCTCTTTACTGTAAGGCGAAGTTCACACGGCTTATTGCCGGTGTAATTGCGGGGACGGATTTAGCCTGCAATTATGCCGGCTGCCGTGCAGCGGGGAGGGGGAAGGGGCGGGGGGGAGGGGCGGGGGGGTGCTCGCCGGTCCCATAGACATCCATTATCCACAGCGCATATCCCACTGGGATAATGTGCATGTCCCTTTCTCTCCGCTTGGTGTATTCGCCGAACGGGGAGAGGAGACGGAATCCATTTTTCTGTATGAGACTGTGGATTACCTAATGACAGGGGCCGGATTTCAGCCAGTATTGGTGTTGCAATACGGTGCGCAAATACGTCTGGGAATCCGTACCAAATCAGCCGCTGGGAACTTCTGTCTGTCAGACAGTTCCTGAGATGGAGCAGGACAGGATGCTCGAGTAAAAGCACCCATGACCAACTACAACACTCTTATCTTTACTCTGTGCAAACTTCTGAGGCTTATTACATAGTGAATAACAATCACGTTTTTTTCTATTTTTTAGTTGTTTGAGCGGTTATTATCGGACATAAGTTGAAATCGGCACGGTATTTACGTTGATTCGAATGTTGTGGTGTAGATCACCGCGATAATTAGGTTAAAATGTGTGCATAATCTATTTAACATCGCACCATTTTCGGCGCTTCCTGTACGCCATTTTGGCGGCCAGTCATAAAAAGCTTACAAATTTAGAGCTAGGGTGAGATGTGTGTGCGACGGTCATGGTCTGGGATGTGTTATGTTGCGATTGGCTGGAAAAAAAATCATATGAACTCGTTTTACATAGAACAGCCCTTCATGTTCTGATCATGTGTAGTCAGCGTTCATAGCAGTAGGAGTTGCGCTCTGCCTTTTCTGTCCAAACAGTCTCAGCAAACCAGTCAGCGAATTTATTCTATTTTTCCACAGGACGACTTGCTCTTCTTTTAGCTGTGATCCTTAGATTCTTAGTACTAGATCAGAGATTTGCAAGATTTTAGGTAGTTAGGCAGAGAATTTTAAAGGAAGCATATCTACCGCTGTAAGTCAACGGCGGAGCGCGGGGGAGGAGGGGAAGCACGGGCGAACACAGACAAGCTCTATAAGAGGATACTGTACAGCCAATATCTAGTTGTTTCTAGTAGACCATAGCGCATTTGCCTTATATCAGGACTACAGATCTTTTCTAGTAACTGCAAGGTCTATATTTTTGTTTAGGTGCCAAAACAGTCCCACTGTTTATTATCAAGTATACACATTTCAGATAGGTGTAATTTTCAATTTTGCCAGTCCAGCTTTGATTGATATAGCCACATGCAAGTTAAATTTTTTAAACCAGCAATTTTTAGTCTCACAGGTTGATAGGTACCAAAAAATACTCTTTTATTATCCCGATATACATTTCGATAAGTGTTTTTTTCACTTTGCCCGCAGTGGCCAGCTTTGTTGATAGAGCACCTTGCAAGTTAAATTTGAATACAGGCAATTTTGTAGTCACACAGGTGAATTTGATAGGGTGCTCAAAAAATACCGTTTATCTATCCAGTATACATTTCATAGATCCAGGTGTTTTGTTTGCACATTATGGTCAGTCAAGCTTTGTAGATAGAGCTTCTCATGCACTTTAAATTTGATCCGCAAGCGCAATTTGTATGTCACCAGACTGGTGAAGTTGAGATAGGTGCCATAATAAAATACTTTTTATATATCCGTATACATTTCAGATACGTGTTTTTTTCACTGTTTGGCGCAGGCCAGACTTTGTTGATAGATCACCTTGCAGTTTTAAATTTGAGAATCCAAGACAACTGTTTGTAGTCACCACTAGGATGTTTTAACTGATATAGGTGCCAATAAATACCTTTTATTATCCTCGTTATACATTTCAGACAGGTTGGTTTTTTTCCACTTTTGGTCATGTCAAGCTTTGTTGATAGAGCTGACTTATGCAGTTAAAATTTGAATACAGCAATTTTGTTACTTCCTCACAGGTGTGAAGTGATAGGTGCCTGGAAATTTACTTTATATATCCGTATACATTTCAGATACGTGTTTTTTTCACTGTTGGCGCTGGGCCAGCTTTGTTGTAGAGCCACACTTGCAGTTAAACTTTTAATCCCTCATGCAACTTTGTAGTCACCACAGGTGTACTGATAGTGTTGCCAAAAAAATACCTTTTATTAGTCCGTTATACATGGTCAGAAAGTGTTTTTTCAAATTTTGGTCAAGTCAAGCTCTTTGTTGATAGAGCTTACTTTGCTAGATTTTAAATTTGGTAATACAGCAATTTTGTAGTCACCACAGGTGATTGATAGGTAGCCAAAAATACGACGTTTATTATCGTTATATACATTTCAGACAGGTTGTTTTTTCACTTTTGGTCAGTCAAGCTTGTGTTGATAGAGATACTTTGCAGTAAATTTGAATACAGCAATTTTGTTAGTCACACAGGTGGAATTGATAGGTGCCAGAAAGAAATACAGTTTATATCCGTATACATTGTTCAGCAGGTGTTTTTTTTTACTTTTGTGTCATGTCAAGCATTTGTTGGATAGAGGTACCTAGCACTTAAATTTCCATATCAGCACTTTTTGTTTTGATTTGGAGGATTGAGATATAGCTGTGATTTGCGTTCTTATTATATAAGAGACCTTTCCAAAGACTCTTAGCCTACCTTTCTCAATTTTTTAGTCGATTTCGGAACATGGAGCGAAATTCAGGTGGTAAGCGAGCAAAGAGGGTGGTAGGGACTATGGTAGGTAGGGTACAAGTAGAAAAGGTCTTATTCCGTGCTGGCGACACAGCTGCAGCAGTATCATCAGTTACAGGACGTCAGGCCTGTCTATCGCTGAGGTCAAGGGCCATGTGTATATCTCTCAAGTAACGAACAGCGTCAGCCAATACTTGTTTTTTCAGTACTCCCTCTTCACCCCCCTCCCTCTACCCCCCCCCCCGTGGTTAATGCAACTGCATTCCAGCAGTCTACCTACTTCCTCGTCATCCAGTCCACGGACCACAAAATTTCGTCATCAGCATCATCAGCATCCGTCCAAACATGAAGCAGCCAAATGTCAACGGGTTTGTACCCACCACTGTGGGAACCATTAATAATACATCGCATTCTTACTCTGGTAAAAGAATTACCTTCTTTTAATTGATGATCAAATATGACAGATAGGCTACTGTTAAAAAAAGAAATTAAAGTAGGACCTAAAGATGTGATTTTCTATGCTCTAGTAACGCCCTACAGTTATGATATTGCCATCTGTGCGTAGAGAGAAATAGGGAAAAAAGAAAAGTAGGTCATCAAATCCTTTTAGACATAAATAACGGGGCAATCATCTTTGCTTAGTCTCCATTCTTATACTTTGCTATTCGTTGTCAATCAGAATGGTCAGGTATTTAATAATAATACCATCGATCACAAGCCAAAATTAAAAAAGCTTGTGATTTAAGATTAGAATATGAAAGTCCACATATTTGCGGATATAGACAATGTTATGGACTTGTTCATGCAGAATTTTGCTTGTTACACTACAAGAACTAATAAAAACCCAATATCTTATAAAGAAGCGCCTTTATATCACTGGTACGAGGAGGGAAAGACGAAGGGATTGGTACGTTGTTTCAAGTAGGAAGGTCACCGCTCTACAAAAAGGGGAGATGGGCGGTTTCGCCAGATAGCATGGTCTGTTGATAATTATCTTTGAATTTCCGCTCAGCCAACAGTACATTGTCTATAGCATAAAATAACCGCCCCGACTTCCTCGCTCTATCGCCGATCAAAAAACATGGTCATTGGAAAACTCCTCCTCTAAGCTTTCTGGGCCCCCATTCTGTTTTGAGCAAAGCCTACTACTGAATTGAACTTGATCCCAGCGATGTCATAGGCCGCCACCTTTGTGCACACCGTAAAAACACATAAAGCATAAGTAAATGAGACAACATTGAATCATTTAGTGTGTTTAACCGCACCACAAACATGTCTAGTCACATGTCCATTAACGCGGACAAAGGCCATGATGTTGAATTGGAACCCCATGGCATCACTGGGTCAAAAACAATGGCCAGTCCGACGCCGGGCTCACAACCTCTGTCACACACGCTGGGGGGGGACGCAGACGACCTTACATCTCGAATGCCTCATACTTGGAATTCATCATGCTGGTCACTTTTTGTCTCTGAGTCTTTTGAGCAGGGTTGAATGAAAATGAGACGCTTCAGCCTACACCGTCGCGTGTCCTCCAAATATTCTAGCATGATCGCTACCAATAGACCAATAAGCTACACTCCCCAATTTGCCTTCTCCATCCGCAATGATTTGACGAACTCTGCTTGCCCGTTACAAGAGGGCCTAGCTCCTTGTCAGCCACGGCGTTATCTGTGTAATTACCTTTCCCTAGGTTTGGATTAAGCACATATAGCCAAGAAAGTAGAAAAGAAATCTCGTTCTTCTTAAAAACGCCTATATTAAGAGAAGTTATGGTTGCTGGGTCTTTCCCAAACTCACCAAGGCTAATCTTCTTTAGGTATTTACATAAAACCATAAGAGGCATCTCAAGAGAAATCCAGGCTCTGGGTAGTAGTCATTTATGATATATAATAAAATACTTCGTACCTTAATTGTGTGGAATATCCGAGTCTAAACTCCATTCACTATACAGGGACCTTATCTCTGCAACCTTTGTAGATTTTTATATTACCTCTGAAGACGCTCCGCGAAACTGCGAAGTATAATTTTGATGAAACGACTAAAAGAGCCTTAAAATAATAATTTATATAAATAAATTGATGCGCTCAGGAAGAAAGGTTGGTGATATGCCAAGAAATAACGGAATGGCGAAATTTGACTTATAGGGAACTATATCCGCCCTTGTATTTTGGTAGCACATCCAACATTGCCTATACACCGGCTACATAGTCATGATACCTCTTGGTCAATGCTCAATTTAGAATTAGAAAGATAAGTCTTATTTATTCTATAATGAGACTTAACAGGGTAATTTGGATGTTCTCTATTATGACTTTGAGGTTTTAAAAATTTAATTTTCGAGGCTCAAGACAGGTAATCCCTTTGTATGCAACATAATGTATAATCGCACTTACAAAATACAAGACCTTATATATTTAACTATCGCAAACCTCTGGCAAGTTATCTTTAGTCTCAGCTCCCGTTCAACCGTATTAAAACCTCATTTAGTTGACGTTTTCCTAATTTTTATTACGATCACAGTACCTATTCTGCTAAATAACACTGGGTCAACAGCTGGAATTCCATACTAATCCTCCATTACTTTGCTCCAGCGACAGACAAAAATTAATTGTGTCCATTACATTACAAATATTCCACTTACGCAGTCGAAGTGAACACCATTGGGTTACTCTAGATAGACATAGAGCTCTTTATTCTAACTATATTTAATATTCTTTAATATATTTTAATATTATTGGTACGGGCCTCCGGGTGTACTTTTGTGAAATACCAATCCCGGTCGAGTATGAAGGCAGACGTTATGTGATTTATTTGAAAGAATGCTCATGCATCCATTTCCTTTGCCAGTTTATTTTTGAAGATATCCAGGCACCAAAAATTGGTCTAATGTCGACTTGGAACAATTGCCCTTACAATTAATGTACAGCCAATATTTTTTACTTAACTATACCATGGAGCATATGATGGTGATCTTAGTTCTGGAACACAACAAAAAAATAACTCGATAACAATTTGGTTACACTCTAGAAAACACACATGAAGAATCTTTCCTCTCCCAACACCACGCTCATCGGAATGGGAGCTGAAAGTATATAAGCAGGACGGGCACAGAGATAATCTATGCATGGAAACATGGAGCACTTTTGTGTCTAACTCAAGATTAAACTCTTTCAGAAATATTTCAGAATCCACAAGGCCATAGTCAGTTTCTAACAAATTTAATCGGTTCATTCATATTTAGGCAGTGTACTTCAATAAGGTTCAAGGCTAACCGGATCAACAGAAAAAAAAGCTGTCAATAAACCCACACCCCTGCCAACCCGGCAACAGGAACGCAACATTAACACAACACAACAACACCAAACCATCCATACTCCCAGCTCTTAACAAGTAAAACCAAAGTAGAACAACAATACATCTGCCAAAAATCAAAAACTCTGACCAGCGACAATAGATCAAGGAGTAGATGATGTTGAAGCTTAGTGCTAGGAAGGGGTTATAAGCGGAGCATTCAATTTTGAACACAAGAAGAGAGGAGGAATTAACATTATGGTAATTACTAGGACATCTCCGACACCAAAGTTTTAAACCTCTGACAAATGATCATGTACACTTTGGGAATAACCTTAGCAGTAGTCTGGCTTATATCCATTTTTAAATATTACCAAAAAATAATAGTATAAGAAAAATTTGATTACCACTAAAAGAATGCAAGGAATATATTGAAGATAGAACACAGCGTTCCTTAATTTAAAAATATAATAACCAAACAAAAGATCAAAGTTTTGCTTCTTCTACAGTGAGCCCCTCATCTCGATACCCAGAATAGGTAATCTTAAAAATCGAGTGTAATTCTAAAAAATGGCAAAAATATATCCATTCATCAAAATATCAATTGAATGAATTGGTAGAATGCTTCCAAATTTCCCTCCTACAAAGAACTAATCCACATAGATTCTTCCTCAGATCCAAGATATTTTTTTAAAGTTGCCAATCAAAGAAAACTTTATGATGACAAATGACAGTCTACTGAGCATAAATATAGTTGGAAACCCACACCTCCCTGGTCCATACACACCAAAAACAAATCTTAAAAACACAAAACATCCACTTAAACTATCAAAACGTGTACTAAAACAAAATAAGAAAACTCCAAAAAGCACTATATTCCTATTCCACCCCCCCACATATACAATAGATAAATAGATAAATATTACCTAAAATGCAAAAGGAAAAATGACGTGAAGACCACTTGCTGAATTAAGAATCAACTAACACAAGGAGACTTAACCAGAGTTGCAAATAAAAAGTCTGCTTATGTCCTCATAATAAGTCACAATGGTATGGAAAACATTCATGCCAGACTGTATAAAATAATGACAGCTAGCAACCTATAAAATCAAAAATCCAACCAATAATCAACACAACTAAAAGATAGATGTGCCAGGACCAACACAAAACCCCAAAGACATCCCCCCAACCATACCACCAGTGACGCAAAATCCGCACAAAAAAAAAAAATCACACGGACCAGCAAGACAAGCAAGCAATCAAACGGTGCAGAGGCCTAATGGGTGTTGACCCTCTGGAAAATCTTTATTTTACAACACTCACCAACGACGATGCAATGACTAGGGCACCACAATACCAAACACATCAGAGGACCAGAACTTTTCTTTAAGATCATGTACGGTCGACACCCTTACTGACTTATCTGCGTTACTCTAAACACCGTGTTTTTTGATAATGGTGCTTCCGGACACCAAGTAGAACTTCTGGGTATCCAAATATGGACGAATGGCCCGGAGCGCTACTGCTCGCCCTACGGACCATAAGAGGTAGTTTTTGTCTTATGGACCTAGCTAGCCACAGCGTAATATAATATCTCATCAAAATTAATCTCCAATGAGCGGGTTCCTTAACACAGCATCTAACGAACCAATGACACAACATGATACTGGGCATGTGTCATCCCACTAATTTCGCAGGTACTCGCCAAAAGCAATCCGGCTTTCAACAAATGAAACCACATATATTTAAATCAACTGAAATCCCACATAAGGCCAATAATATGCATAACAAGCTCTATATTCCACAAAACCCAACATATACAACCAAAAACCCTTGACTGTCATACAAAGCCTATTAGATTATCAGGACTCTTAATGGATCTTATGTGATTGTTGTTGTCTTAATGGGCCCTCCAATTGCCAGTAATCCACTCAAAACCAATAACACACCACAAACCCCCAACAACACTACAAAAAACAATTTCTATTCCAAAAAACACCCCCAATATACCAAATATATAAACATCACTGTTACCGCCCTAAAAATAAACCAAATACATTTCACTCACTCACTACCACCCACCAAATCCCCTCCCACTCCTCCCAGACCCCAAATCACCACTCTTAAACATACTAAAGCAACTCAATACTATCACACAGTATCCATCCAACTACTATACTATCCACACACAATACCTGCAGAATCCAGATCACCCTCTAATCTATTACAATACCGAATCCCAATAAAACCCCCTCACAAAAACCTAACACAAACTAAACAATTATCACTAAAAACGATCAACAATAACTCAAGATATATCCACTAACACCTCTGTTGTCCTATTATTTAGACAACTAATCCAACTGTGACTAATGAGTACCAAATCACCCACCCTACCCCCCCCCCCAATAAAATGTTAATTTCTTACTCGGATAATTTTTTTCTCTTTCCCATGATACAACCCTCCCTCCAAATCCAACCCAATATCCTAAACCCAATATCAACCAAATTCCATACTACCCAAATCACAAAATCAACAAACCACTCCAACCACATAACCCACCAACACCCAATGAAATCCACTGACATACCTGAAATCATCCCCCCTACCAGAAAACTTGAATTGTTAACTAATTAGATATCTGACGCTTTGATACACTGTATGACCTCAAAAATTACCCCCTAAAAAATACTAGTCAAAGAACAAAAAATTAAGCCAAGGAGAACACCAACAACAAGAGCTAACATAAACTCGATAAACTTTGTAAAACTTAAAAGTATAAACTAAAAAAGATAACATACCACAAAAAAAAAAAATCCTTCTCATAACTCTATAACATTACCACATCCCATAACATTAACACAACCATCCCAAAACACACACACAAACAAACTAAAATACAAATAGTCGCCAAACTGTGAACTAAAAACTATAACAGTTCAAATATCAAAGTCCAACAATCCAACTAAATGTGCTAGAAAACACACCTTAATTATCCATACCAAATAACATACCTCTTCTTAAGTCTTCATGTAAACACCAAGAACTCTTATTATACACACATCCCTTCTCAATCAGTAAACAAAACAAAGCAGTTATTACTCGGAACCATCTACGCAAATTACTCACAAATCCATCTCTCATCAATAATCTGTCAAAAATATTAATTTCACAGAGCGTCTCTTAAAACTTTTCACCAAAATATCAGCTGTCTTAGTTCCATTAATATCTATGCTCAATCATTAACCTAGCATTATTCCAACAATTAGGAATCAAACTCTCCCCCCGCTAACCACCAACTCTATGTTAACAAAAATACTGTAGAATTCCAACAAACTAAAAAAGGACCGTCTCCTACTCTCTTACACTCACTCCAGTCCCTCTAATTTTACCTTAACTACTTTACATCAATATAACATCCTAAAATTTACCAGATAGATTGAGTTATTTCATCTGATTTGTTTTTTTATTTATTATGAATTTCCAAACCCAATACATTTTCCAGCAAATATTTTTTATAATTTATCAATATTTAGTCATCACACACCTGTACCCCAATCACCCTTACTACCTCTCCAGTCTAAACAAAATTTCTATTTAGAACCACTAAGAGAACTCTAACTCTAAAGCTTACACTCAACACACCTCTCATAGATATGTACTCGTATCTCCTATCTTTTTAAAACAATTTATAATGTACATTATATTTGATTACAAACATAAAGACATTTATTAGAAACATGTCTGTCAATTATAAATTAATATATATCGCATGTTGATTCTCTCTATGTTAAACTGAGAAAACTAAAAACTTCTAAGTGAAAATATTATTGTTTAGAAGATCTCATTTTTTTTCAGTAACATATTAAAATAACCCACTAATCATTACCACTTTCTAAGAAAGTAGGAACCTAATACCACTCATAAACTTTAGTGTAGATAAGTAACCCTATATATCTCTTTCATAACTATTACCAGTCCATTATAAATGTTCTTTACATCTCCCCTCCCACCCCACGCCCCCGTCTCTCCCACCCTGTGTATATTGTTGTGTATTCTAGAGTATCGGAAACAAAATAACTCAAAAAACATACAAAACTAAAATAAAAACTAACTTATACTACCATTTTATACCACACCAACAAACTCCCCATACACTTATAAAACAAAATACTTTAACCAAAATCAAAAATAATTTCAACACCACATTAACAATCACATTAACATTTTAACTTAAAAAATACAAACAACCAACTCAACATATACACACAATCCCCAAAATAGTACATACCCAAGACAACCCCAGACTCGATTAAATTACCGAATGTTTAATACCGACCTCTAAACGAACTCACATAACCCTCATATTTTATAATACAAGAGAATAAAAAAACAAACATAATCTTAAAAACTAAATAATCTGTACACACAATAAAAACACATGACGATAAGTAAATAACATATGTCATGCTAAATTAAACGATCATCACTAGAAATGCATTAACTTAAATAAAACCACATTACCTCAACTCAGAAAAAAAACCCAACTCTATCTAAACTTGATGACTCTACTAAAAATTATATACTCCACTTAAATGTCAAAAATCGGATATTCACCCTACATATCACTCTCTCAACCAGCCAGTTGTCAAAATCAATCAAAGTAATTGTCATGACACGTTTATATCTCTACTATACTATATACACCCGCTCACAATTTTAAGTAATTTAATCTTTCACAAATGGATATACACTTTATCTAATAACCTAAACAATTTGTTATAACAGTTAGGAACAAAACCAAAACCATAATCAATTCCCATAACATATAACAAAATCCATGAGAAGCCTACATTTTTTTAATAAATTTATTTGATTAATTTCTGCTCAAAGGCTAAGTATTACATATATGTCTTGCCTTTGAAAAATTTATGCTATTCAGTATTCACAGTAAAATTAATTTACCTCAATAAATAGGTTAGCCCCTATTTTCTAAAACTAATGTTGTTCTTTTAATCGAGACACAATTTGTTATCAATTCACAAATTGTCAAAAAAAACCAGTGGAAATAAAAATAAAATAATTCAAACAACTTCAAAAATCGGATGCTCATGACACAGCAATGTTTCAAATAACTATTTTTGGCGGATATACATCCTATAAGTGGTCTAGTTTGAGACATGAGACTATAAAGACCTCATTTACCAAAATAGTTTCATACTACTACTACCTAGGATGCCGTGACATGAATAACTATTATTATAATATATGTAATCAATAAATACTAAACTTTAAATTGTTTTAGCCTAAACCATTATACTAGACGACACAGCCACATTTGTTCTTCACCAATATACAGCCCTGTCCTAATCAGACTCAAGAGACACAAAAGACACGCTCCATACAAAATAAAATACCTTTTTTAAATGGGTGTCATATCAATATTAATATATTTATTCTGATTCTTGCAATCTTTTTATAAATTAGGGGGCTATTATTATATGCTCGTGAAATGCATAAAGTCCTTTTATTAGATCTACAACATGGTATACATCAATTACTACTTTGTATAGAAAAAAAATTGTAACACGATTTTAATCAATTCTTCTAATATGGCACATCTTTTGCTTTCTTCAAGACTTATTATGTCCTAAGTATGATCAATGCAAGAACTTTTTATCATCGGGCATGATGTGATGTCTCCCGTACAAGAGATGAAAAAAAAGATAATACGGTAGGACATCGTATAATGGACACATATTGCAAACAATGACTTAGTTTTATGCAAAAACCAAAGAATACTCATACTTTTATATTAAACATTAATTACATAAAAAGCATAGCAAAAAATAAAACAAATCATCCTGTCAATTTCAAAGAGTTATCAATCCTCTATTTAAAAATTAAAAATCACTTACAAAAAAAAAGACCGAAGATATACAAAGACATGGGTGGAAACGTAACATCAGACTTATACCCTCAAAAATTCTATTTTAAAAATGTTGTTTTCTAGAATTAAACTAAAAAACTTAGCATGTACAAAATAGCTGGTGTAAAAAAATCTAATCATCTGAATTGTACATAGGGAGGTACAGGGGAGACTTGAATCACAGATGGAAGTTTATTCTAGAGGAGATGGAGTATTGGACGCACTCGGTACAGAGAAAAGAAGATACAGAGAACAATATTTCCTCGCACATGAGTAAAAGGAGTAAAAAGAATGCCAAGAAAAAGAGAGGCACCTGAGTGGAACAGGAGTTGAAGGCTCATTTGGGTTCCGTCATCATACGGAGGGGCAATGCGCACTACAGGTCTTGACTGTGTACTGAGGAAAGATGGTGGTCTTACCTCACACTTCGCTTCCGCAATTCTGCATTCAAGCACGACTGTTTTCGTTGCTGCGTCATATGGGCATTTTTACCGTGTTAATAGATGTCGGACGCCAGCCTGGGCTCTCCCCGTACCAATGAACTCCGGCCTGGCAGCTGAACCTGCGTGTTAATAGATGACAGACGCTACCCATGGGCTCTCACCGCACCCACTGTATGTCTGGCCCTGGCAGCTGGACCTCCGTGTTAACAGATGGCTGACGGCAGCACTGGCTCTCACCTTTAGGGGCATTCAGGAGAGCTTCAAATTTCTCTAAAAAATCAGATTTTGAAAAATGTGATTTCTGTGAGGTTAAGTAGTGTCAAAAAGGGCCCCAGGGCTGGACACAAATTGCACAATTTGAGGCTTAAAATTTTCTTGGGCTGGAGTCACTATGGGGTCGCATCATTTGATCTCCAGGGGAGTCTGTCCATAATCACTGAAGAAGGATTTGGAGGAAAAATGAAACCATTGAATTGATTGGCTGAATACTTTTCAGAAGCCAGAGGGCAAATGTCTTCTCAACTAAGAAGTGTTTTGGGGATGTTGGGAAACATTTGTATTATTTATGGGGTGTGCGGACGAATTAACAAATCTACACGTGTAAAAAAACTTTAAAAACTGCAGGGAGGGGTGTATGTTGTATGTTATCACACTTGAAAAAAAAGAAAAATGATAATAATGTAAAACTATAAATAAAACTTCCCTAAAAAAATTCTGTAAACAAATGTCAGTTACCAAAAAATATTCTAAATGACAGTCACTGTACAAAATAGCAAAGTGGCACTTTGTGATTGTGGGTCAAACAGGTTCGGGGGTCATTCTGTGGTACAAGACAGATATAGTCATACCCAGTAAAACTAAAATGGTGGTTCAAAAATCCTTTTCCCAGCACTTTTTAATTGTGGGTCAGACGGGTTTTTAAAATGGTCATTCTGCGGTAAGGACAGGTAATGTCTATGTCCAGTGAAATAAATGGTGGTTGAAAGACCCCTTTTTCCGGCACTTTTTAAATGTGGGCTATGCAGGTTGGGGCTCATCTGTGGCCAAAGGACAGATATAGTCAAGTCCAGTGAAACTAAATATGGTGGTTGAAAGACTCCATTTCGAATTTTTAAATTGTGGTCAGAAAGGTTTAATGTAATTTGGGTACATAACAATATAGTCAATGTCCAGTTAATAAAATGGGGTTTGAAGACTTTTTCGCACTTTTTAATCTGGGGTCATGCAGGTTTGGGCTCATGCGTGACCCAGGACAGGTTTTAGTCAATGTCCAGTTCACTAAAATGGTGGTTGAAAGACTCCTTTTCCCGCACTTTTAATCTGTGGGTAAAGACAGGTTTAATGGTCATTCTGCGGTCCGGGAACAGGTATAGTCAATGTCCAGTTAACTAAAATGGTGGTTGAAAGACCCCTTTTTCCCGCACTTTTAATCGGGGGGTCATGCAGGTTTGGGTCTTTCTGCGTCCAGGACAGGGATATTCAATGTCCAGTTCAATAAAATGGTGGTTAAACTCCTTTTACTTTAATTTGTGGGTCATGAGGTTTAAGGGTCATGCTGTGGGTGCAAGACAGGGGTAGTGAATGGTCTGCGACTTTTTTTGTGGCTTTTATAACCTAAGTGTGTTGCCTAAGATGCGCCCGTATTCCCTTTGACTGTTGTGGATGTTAATTCCAGCTTCTCCATCCCTGTTTGGGTGTAAGAATGAAAGTGTTGTTCCTCTCCAATAGACTTTAATGGTCATCGGCGATAATCTATTATCGACTATCGGATATCTTATTGATAATTGCCAATATCGACTATCGACCCGATGACGATAGTCAACGTAATCGCTCATCAGTACTCTCTAACACTACTATGTGGATTTGATGATATATGGTGCAATTATTTACACCTCTACTGTTGCTACTTTGCTACTGTTTCTGTTTCCTGTGGCCGATATAATTTTGCTATGGGGCCCTATGCATTCTGGTTTTACCCCTATATGAAAGCATCATCCTGCAGCACACAGAGTGATCACAACTTAATATGTTATATTTTGAGGCCATAAGGCATAGCTTTGAGACAATTTGGGGTACATATCAAAGTCCATAGAAGTCAAAATTGTGCCTTAAATTAATAAATTAAATATTTTTTAGGTGAACAACATTGTATGTTTAACTTGCTATGAGCCAGAAAAATTATCATAGCATACATCGTGACAGTATGTGTTGGCATACCATTTTTAATCAGTTTATTTTTAACACTTTCAACTAAACGTTCAATACAAAGGCATATGAAAAAAATAAACCATGCAGTACTGGCAAATGACCTAATAATGATGCAAACATTTTATAGGATTGATTGTTAGCTAAAAGCCCACTGGTATGTTCAAAGTGTGTACTGCAAGGATATTAAATACATATCAAATCAGGATAAAAAAATCAATATAATATTAAGAAAAATATCCTTAAATGTTTCACTAACAACTCAAAAGATTTTAATTAATATTTATACATGAAAAGTAATTACACATGTGGCCGTCTATATAATCTTGTAAACCTAACCAATGCGTACAAATAAATATTACAGCACTAAACAAATAAGAATAATGCTTAGAAAAAAGATCCTTACATTTTTCACTAACAATTCAAAAGATTTTAATTGATTATATAAGCATGAAAAATAATTATACATGTGGTCATCTTAATAATCTTGTAGAACCTACAAATAAGTATTAAAGCACTAAATAGCTAAGAATTAGAAATCACAATAACAATGTGCCTATAACATGGAAAATAGAGTGCTGCATTGTTAATCTGTCTTGCGTGTTACATTGTGATTGTACAAGAGTCTGGCCCTTTAAAGCTGTGTCTTTATGTTCCTTCAGTTCAAATACAATTTGCAGTGTGGATACTGATGCCAAAAGCCATTTCAGTGAGGCACCCAGTCACCCCGTCGCAAGGCAGCAAGCTTTCCCTTAAAAAATATTTACTGGAATAGCTATTATTGTCACAGTGGGGAACCATCCATCTTGGTAAGGTACTTTTTCATGAGTAAAATGCTCATTAAGAAATCAGACGACAAATAGGGAGCAGGTTTATGGCTCTTGAATGGTTGTTTCCATAGGAAAAGAACACACAGTGCCAGCTGCCTGTTTTGGCACGAGCTGCCCTGCCTCTTGGAAACGGCATGGCATTAGCAGTGCAAATGAGGCTGGCTATCTACAGCCATTGTTAAGTGGCATTGGTGCCCTAGGGCAATGATGTGAATGACTTGCTGAGCGGGCATGGGGCCATTGAAACAGATGGACAAGAGCTCAGCCAGATGAGAGAATATGGATGTGCTGGAAATGAGTTTGTGGAGGCAATGATTTCCCAATGGGACTGCCCAAATGGTTGGTTATCACAAACGCAATGCGGGCACCTATAATTATATCCAGTCACTGTGTACCAGTCTGGAAATGAACATGCCGAGCTGTGCAGTGATATCAGACATATCTGTATAATTGTCCCTCTCTGGAGAGGAAAGCAGATTTAACTCTTATGCTGCCAGGTGGATATTTCATCATGCCAGTTCTTTATGTAATGGCTAATGTTACATTTCTGGGTAATTCTGATTTTCTGAAGGAACAGTTTCATCAGTACAATCACACATAAACTCTTTTATTCTGCTGATTAAGTTATGACTTTTGCTTTTGTAATTTTCGGTAGCTTTTGTTGTTAGAAGTTGTTAGAAGTTGCACTTCAGTCAGAAGAAAACATAGATGGAAGCTGGTCAGAAGCGAGAAGAGCAGAACTTTCTGGGAGAAGGATTAAGTCACAAGTTTATAGCCGAGAACTACAAGGAAGATGTTTTGTTCATATAGGTCGGCTGCCCGACAAAGCTTCACCATTGGGATGGATGTCTCCAGTTCTTTCTTTGTTTTCTCTCTGTTTAATAATACTTGATTGTTTTTACAATAAATACTTAATAATGTAAATTATAATTCAATAACATCCAGATGTTGATCGCTATTATGGTGATGACCAGTTGGCATATTTTATGCCAGACTGGTAATGGCTCATTATGGTGCTTAGCACAATTAACACAAGATGTTTGGACTTCTGTTATGTTTTATGTACAATATATTTCATGGTATTATGGGTGAAAACATAGGCCATTAGAATTTAATCACTGAGCATCTAATGCTTGAGACATCAGAGTGCTACACCCATTATCTGAACCTGTACCTATACACGGATGTAACTATAGCAGCCATATGGGCCCTGAGCTTTAGTCTCGTAACTAGAACTTTTGTCGTCCGCGGCTGTTGCCACGTTCCCCCTCCCCTTTCACAGACCACACCCCCACTTTTAACACCACTCCTCTTATTACAGGCCCCTCCCCACATTCATACATCATAAACATCACTTGTAACATAAACATGTTTTTGTGTTATTATATTCTAAGAGTCAAAGTTTATGAAGCTGTGTGGGAGTTTTATGTTTGCTGGATAAGTTTATGTCAAAAAACCACCTCTGGCACTAACCCCCACCAGCCCACATACAAAATCCATAATGTAAGACAAAAAGATACCGGCTCACCAGTCAGGGGGATGCACAGACTTTGTGAGTCAATTAGGTGTATGTAGGAAGAGATAAGTAGTCCAGAGTTTTTTGCTTCTATGGGGGTGCTGGACATCCGCCTCGAAGTTTTCTTTGTATGTATGTATTTATGCAGCCCCCTATATATATAAAACCCCGTGCAGGTATACAGCACTCTGCATGTATATAGCCCCTGTAGACTATAGTCTCTGTATATAGATAGGTATTCAGTTCCCTTTAGAAATAAATACATACCTCTGTAGGTAAATATCCCCTTGTAAATATGTATAAAGCCCCCTGCAGGTATATTTACAGCTCCCTATAGGCATATAGCCCCCTGTAGGTATATAAACATCCTCTGTAGGTAGTTAGGTAGACATGTAGTCAACTTTAACTGATTAGAAAAAAAAATTCTACTCACCTCTCCCCGTTCCTGCGCCGAGCAACTAGCTCATCACACCTCTTATGCTGGGTGTTGCTCTCGGCTTCTACTAGGCCAGAAGCTTAGGGCCTAAGTCCTAGGCTTTTGGCCTACAAGATACAGCGGCACAGGAGGCGTGATCACATTGCTGTATTACGGCTTCTGCACCACCTTCTCCTGTGAGTCGAAGGCCTACAGATGTATTCAGTCTGTGGTGCAGGGAGCCAATAGCTTTTGGCTCCCTGTTTTGCCATAGTTCTCAACTTTATATGTGTCCTGAGGCCATGAATACAGTTGAACATGTGCTCCAGGTCCAGGCCTGCCTCATTGACATGCCGCCTGGACATGCCCCATTTCCCATGTGCTACACCACTGCTGAGCTTAAGAGGGGCTGCTTAAGTGCACGAGCATAGTAGCTCTTATAAAAAGGGGGCTTTTCTGCTATCTAGAACTGCTATATCGATTCTCATATATATGGTGTTATTATTTACAACTAATTCTTGCTGCCTATGCTATTACTTTATTATTCTGCTATTTGGCAATAGGGGCCCATTTTCTTTTGCTTTGCGGCCCTATGAATGCTAGTGTAATGACTGTATGTTTACCCTTGAATTTGTAAAGTGCTGCGGAATATGTTTGCGCTATAGAAATAAAGATTATTATTATTATTATTATTATTATAGTTACACCCCTGTCTATATCTGTTGTGTTCTCTTGAATAGGGAAGAGCTGTGTCTATGTAATCATTAAGGAATGTTCTGTTGACCAGTGAACAGAAAGGACCAAAGGCAGATGGGTATCACTTGCTTAAACTACTTACTCAACTATGAACACCATTTTAAATTAAGAGTTTGTTCATGTGGCGTATTATGGCACGTATTGTAGGTGCCACAATAGGCTGGGTATTTTAGAAGTACGTGCTTGCCCCAAGAATAAACCCTATTGGTGGACATAAAGCATCAACTCCACTGGTTGTACCCAGTCACACCAATCTGACACTGGGGCCACATGTATGAAAACTGTCTAGGTCTAAAACTCACTTTATTGCCCATAGCAACCAATAAGAGCACCCCTCTCATTTTTCCAGAGCACTATCTGAAATGAAAGGCGTGCTCTGATTAGTTGCTATGAGTTTTAGACCTAGACAGTTTTTATACATGTGGTCCTGGGTGTATAGATAGCTTTTCTTTTAATGTAGGTCAATAAAGTAAGCTTTGCAAAGACATTGAACCAAAAAGTTGACCATGAACCAATATTCTCCATTTCATAGAAATCCATGTTACTATATGTGAGGAAGACTTAAAGGAGTTTTGCCACGCAGGCATTTCATACCTAGTTTATCCAATTTCAGCTTTTAGTGTGCTTGAAAGGGAGCATGCATGATTTGTTTGAACTGTATATCATGTGACCCAGCAGGTTGACATCACCATGCCTTTACTAACAGTTTGCTCACTCTAGCCTAAGGTCTATTTATGTAAAGAGCTGTGAGTAGCTACAACGTAACTGAGTTGTTAGCACTTCTGTCTTCGAACATAGGGTTTCTAGGTTTAAATCCCTGTAGGATCCTATGTAGATTTTTTTCCTCAATGCACAATCCTGATAGAGGTTTCTTTTTTCTTTTTATTTATTTGCATGTGTTGACTAATTTCTAAAGCATACTGAAGACAGGAGTAGAATGGCAGCACCTGGGGGTGATGTCTGAGCATGTGCGGCAAGACTGAGGACCTCTCACCACTGGTCGAATCCCCTGGAGACGTGGTGTACACCAGTGTCGGACTGCAGTCCCTAGGGCCCACAGGTGGAGTTGACTCTAGGGGCCCACCAATTCCGTTTTCATGGGCCCACCGGTGGAGTTTATTTTTGTGGTCCACCCTACATCTACCATAAATGACTGTAGATGCCTTCTATAGTATGCTTCATGATTTTTGCCTCTCTTTCTATGCTTTGTTGCCTCTTCTGAGAATTTATATGGAGTTAAAAAAACAAATTTAGGTCTACCATGCTCAGGGGCCCACCGGGGGTTTCCCCTATTCCCCTGTGGGCCAGTCCGAGCCTGGTGTACACTATGGATCAGTAAGGTAGCAGCTAAAACAAAAATGGTACAGAATATTTAATAATGATGAATGGTGAAAATATTTATTGTTTAATTTGCAATCTTCCCACATCAGTTTTACTTTAAGTGATGTCTTAAATTTAAACAGCTTAAAACTAGGTCATATAGGAAGAAGATGCAGCAAATTTGACACATGTAGTATTACAGGTTTCATACATCTTGCTAGACATGTTAGTCATTGTTCCTTACACCACTGTTTAGTTACACCAATTGTTTGTGCGGTTGTACTTGGGTATTTTTGTCAGTCCCATAGACTTTTAACAGAACAGCAGGGCACATATTCCTCGCTGCATGAGCACAGGGATTTTAGAGAATGCATAGCAATGATAATGTGACCCTCTGTTACTATCTATTATCATACTAGTGTAAAAAAGGATACTGCTTATAATAACTACTGAGACTGGTACTGCTTGACAAATTGCGGGGAGGGAATCAGAGAACGAAAAAAAAAATGTGCTGGTTGTCAAACGCTCATCTGGGTGAGACAAAGGGTAACATCTACACATTGACAATTATTGTGTACAGCTGAGTAGAAGGAATTGCTTTCCCTGCCAAAAACATGTTATAAGAAGTAATAAGGACTGTGAATTAATGTCAAATCCCTTACTTTTAAGTATATGCCATAGGTGTAGCTTCTCAATGGAGAGTGAGGCACCAGACTTCGTGTTGTACCAGAAATGCTTTGTATCGCTCTTTACTGTCCGCAAACAAAGAAGAGAAGAAATAGCTTGATGGTTACATGTCTATCTTTTCTGCAAGGGATAGGAAGTAAGGGACAAACAAGTATATGGTAAACCAACACTGCATGGAGCTATAACATGTATATGCATATGCAGGATATCTAGTCGTGACTTGATATTCCGCCAGTCTTATATTTGGTACTTCCTTTGTGTGTCACCAAAATGGCTCTGATTTGTTGAGGTAAGAACTCTGATGGTGTTCTGTGGTGTCTGACACCAAGATGTTAGCAACAGATCCTTTAAATTCTATAAATTGAGAGGTGCAACCTCCATGGATTGCACGATGTGTGACAAGATGTAATTCTACCGCTGTATAAAGCATTGGTGTGATCTCACTTAGAATTGCTGTTCAGTTCTGGGCTCCAGTTTATAGAAGAAATGTAATGAAGCTAGAGAGAGTGCAAAGACGAGCAACCAAACTTATAAGAGGAATGGAGCATCTTAGTTATGAGGAGAGGTCAGTCGAATTGAACTTATTTAGTCTTGAGAAAAGACGGCTTCAGGGGGACATGATTAATTTATATAAATATATAAATGATCCCTACAAAAGGTATGGGGAAACATTTTTTCATGTAAAGCCCCTTCAAAAGACAAAGGGACATTCCCTTCGGCTAGAGCGAAAAGGATTCAATCTCCAGAGGAAAAGAGCGTTCTTCACTGTAAGAACTATGAATCTGTGGAATAGCCTGCCTGAGGAGTTGGTCACAGCAGGAACTGTAGAGAGTTTCAAGAAAGGCTTAGATAACTACCTGAAATGAAAGAATATTAATGCATACGTAGCTATGTAAAATTCTGGATCCTGGCTGGTGAATGCTCTGGGATCAGAGATATGGTCTCCACTGGAGCAGATTGGTTCTTGCCTTGTGGGTTCCAGGGCATTAACCAGTGGTGAGGCTGGGCTTAAAATCCTTGTCTCCCTCCCTTCACCCACTTTTTCCCCACCCTTGGTTGAACTTGATGGACACGTGTCTTTTTTCAACCGTGTTAACTATGTTGCCACAATTAGTAGCATAAAGTAAGTCAACTAATAGAAAGCTTAGAGAAGCCAGTCTAAACATTCACTGGATGTATCACCCGCCCATTCACAAAATGTAAAAAAAAACAGGATTCATCAGACCAGGCCACCTTCTTCCATTGCTCTATGGTCCAGTTCTGATGCTCACATGGCCATTGTAGACTCTTAGGACCACATGTATAAAAACTGTCTAGGTCTAAAGCTCACTTTGTTGCCCTCTCATTTCATATAGGGCTCTGGAAAAATGAGAGAGGACCTCTGATTGGTTGCTATGGGCAACAAAGAGAGCTTTAGACCTAGACAGTTTTCATACATGTGGCCCACAGTGGTAGATAGGGGTCAGCCTGGGCTCCCAGTGAGCCCCGTACATCGCAAGCTGAGATGCCGTTTGTGCTCTGACACCTTTCTGTGTTAGCCAACAGAAACTTTTCAACAATTTGTGCCACAACACATTTCTATATAAGGCTATGGTCACACGTTGGACTGAAACGTGACCTTGGGTTTACACGAGAATTTTGACTAGGATTCAATGTAGAATCCACATTAAAATCCGTTGTGTGAACGAATCCTAATAGTACAAGATATCAGTGAGATCTGATCAACTATTACCCTGACATCAGTTCAACAGTTGCCTTTGCTTGGACATCTTTTGGAGGGTACTGTCCACTAAATACAGGAGCTTCCCATAAGACCTGCAATTTTGGAGATGCTCTGATGCAGTCATCTAGCCATCACAATTTGACCCTTGTTACAATTGTTTAAGATCTTTAGGTTAACCTTTTTCCTGTCTGCAATACACTATGGCCTATATGTATGAAACCTGTCTCGCAGTAAGACTGTCTTTGTTGCCCATAGCAAACAATCAGAGCTCAGCTTTTATTTCATATAATGCTCTGGAAAAATAAAAGCCAAGCTCCGATTGGTTGCTATGGGCAGCAAAGATACTGTTACTGTGAGACAGTTTTCATACATAAGGCCCATTAACTTAAACTCAGATCACTCTCCATGGTTAATACTTAACTTTTATTACTATAGCTATAATCAAATATAGTGCTATTAACCCCTTACCGCCGGAGCCAGGTTTGGCTTTCTGGTAGAGCCCAATTTTTTACATCTGGCATCTGTCACTTTATGTGAGAATAACTTTTTGACACTTTTTTCCTATCCATGTGATTCAGAGATTGTTTTCTCGTGACACATTGTGCTTTAAGTAAGTAAGAAATTATGGTCCAAAAAAGTCCTTGTTTATTTGTGAAAAATATCAAAGAATAGTGAAAAATTTTAAAAATGTACCATTTTCAAAATTTTAAAATTTCTGCGTGTAAGACAGATAGTTATTCCACTCAAAATGGTTTATAACTCACATCTACCAAATGTCCACTGTAGGTTGGCATCATTGTTTAAATGTCTTTTTTTATGACATTAGGGGAGCTTAGAAAATTAGTAGTAATTTTCACATTTTCAAGAACATTTGCAATATATATTTTTTATTAAGGACCAGTCCAGTTCTAACGTGACTTTGATTGGCCTGTATGTTAGGTACCCACATAAATGAACTCATCTAAGAAACTACACCCCTTAAAGTATTCAAAACAGCATTTAGGAAGTTTATTAACCCATTAGGTGTTTCACAGGAATTAAAGGAATTAAAGTAGAGGTGAAATTTCAAAATTTTACTTTTTTTTGCAGATTTTCAATTTTTATCCGTTATTCACAAGAACACGGTAGAGGAGACCAGGGAAATGCAATTTAATATTGATTCCCCAGATTCTGACGTTTTCAGAGATATCTCATATGTGGCCCTAGTGCACTATTTGGCTCAACCACAAGCCTCAGAGTAGGAGGAGCACCTACTGGACTCTGGGGTCTCATTTTCATTACAACTTTATTTAGGCGCCATTTCAGGTTTGCAGACACCCAAAGGGGCTAACACTTAATAAACACCACTAAAAAGACCCCAAGCTGGAAACTACACCCATTAAGGAATATATCCAGGGGTGCAGTTAATATATCGACCCCACAGATGTTTCACACATTTTTTTAGCATTAATCTGTGAAAATGAAGCCATTTTTTTTTTCCAACAATCTGAAATTTTAGCTGAAAATGTTTACTTTTTACAAAGAATCCTGGAAAAAATACCCTGAAATTTTGTTACACAATTTCTTCCAAGTTCGGCAATATCCGGCATGTGGGTGTTAACTGCTGTTTGGGCGCATAGCAGGGCGTAAAAGAGAGGGAGTGTTATTTGGCTTTTGGAACGCAGATTTTGGTGGGTGTCATGTCGCATTTGCAAAGCCCCCAAAGTACCAGAACAGTTGAAACCTTTCAGAAGTTACACCATTTTGGATTCAACACCCCACATGGATCTCATCTAAGGGTGTATTATATATTTTGGCTGCACAGGTATTCCATAGTTTTTTTTAGCATTGGGCCATGAAAAAGGTGGGGAAAAAACGTTCCGTCATTGTTTTTTTGGTTTAAATTTTACAGCGTTCGCCGTGCAGTGTAAATGACTGGATAACTGTATTATTTGGGTCGGTAAATTACAATGATATAGATTTTATATAGTTTTTATGTTTTGTTACTTTTTTTTTTAAATCATGAAGATTTTATTGAAAATTTTTCAATAGACAAAGACAGTTATGCAGTAAAGGTATTCAACATAAAGATTGAACAAAGATAACAAATTAAAATAACACAGAAACAGTGCCATAGAGAAGACCTTCTCAGGAATTGATGTCAAAGGTATAGAATGGTAGATAGTTAAAATTGGGTAAAAGGCGATCTTAACAGATAATAGGTTCAAATTGCATCAAAGAAGAATGTAGACACAGGAGGTTCAGGTGGTGGGTATAAGCAGAGGTTACACTCGACCATAAAGAACTAAGAGTAGGTACTATGAGGAATCATAGAAGGACGAATCCGTCCATATCTCCCAGCTTTCTTTAGTCTTGGGGACTACATGAGGGGGAATCACAAGGGAAGTTTCGCATTTAAATTGATAGTTGACTCTGTTTAGGATTTATTTTATGGAGAGGACCGCCGAGGATTTCCAGTGGGCGGCAATAGTTAGTCTGTAAGATGGAAGTGGAAGTTCTGTAAGATTTATATCTAATAACGCCAAAGCTGGGGTGATCACAATTTTCAGAGAGAACAAGTTATTAATGAGATCTTCAATTTGTCCCCACAAAGCAAAAACTACTGGACAATTCCATCACATGTGAAGTAGGGTACCCACTGAACCACACCCTCTCCAAAAAAGAGCTGATCCAGATTGGGTGAAGTGAGCCACTTGGGTAGGGGGAAGATGCCATCTAAGGTGCAGTTTTTTCATAGTTTCTAGATGAGTAATGCATTTCGAGTGTTTGGTGGAGGCAGTGCTAGCTGTCATCCATGTGTCATAGGAGAACGAGGCGGATAAATCTTCTTCCCATTTTCTGATATAGTTCGGTTTGGACTTACCCTCTATACTCAGAAGTGAACGGTATGTAATTGATAAGCCTCTCTCAAATCCTTTTTTTCCCCGTAGAAAATTTAAGTATGCAGAAACCAATTTGGACTTTTTAGGCCAAACCCAGTTTTGTAATATATGTCGAATCTGTAAGTACTTAAAAAAATTGGATCGGTCAACATTATAGGACACCATTAAGTCAGTAAAGGCTCTAAGGATCTTTTTATCATACAGGAGCTTCATATTCGTGATTCCCATGGCTATCCAGTTGTCTAACAATAAGTGAGGGGCTGCTAGTCTAAGCAAAGACAGGTTGCATTCTTTTTTTGAGAAGTATACCCAGTTCCTAGGCTTGACATATATATTCCAAGCTTGGAAGGCTTGCTGAAGGGAAGGAAAGGTTGGAGTTGGGAGTTTAAGATCTAGTAGGTTCGCAATTAAGAGATCTTTGATTGTGTAGGGATGGACCGAGGAATTTTCAATCTCAGACCAATGGTGCGTATTAGGAGCGGCCCAAAGATAATGTAGGGGTTCAAGCACAGAGGCTATGTTGTACAATTTTAAATCAGGAACTGACATACCTCCCTCTTTAGTGCTTAGGAATAGGTATTGCTTTTTACATCTGGGTTTCTTAGATCCCCATATAAATCTCAGGATTAGGGACTGGAGTTTTGTAATCAAAGCCATTGGAAATATGTATGAGAGGGATCGGGAGATATAAAGAAAGCGGGGAAGTAATAACATTTTAGATATGTTTATTTTGGCTAACCAAGATAGTCGAACTTGAGATAAGCGATTTACTTATTTTGATATTTAGTCATATAATGACTCTACATTGGTTGTAATCGTGGATTCTAGAGAAGGGGTTATCTTGATACCTAAATAGTCAATAGAGGATTCTGACCATATGAACCCTAGTTGTTGTAATAAGGGCTTTTGAGATGGGGTGATGTGTAGTGGGAGGCCAGTGGATTTCGATTTATTTAGTTTGTAATAGGAGACTAAGGAGTATGAATTAAGGATTTGGAGGAGAGTTGTCAGGGAGACTTCCGGGTTTTGACACATTATCAAGATATCATCTGCGAAAAGGCTGATTTTATGTTCCTGACCATAGAGGGAGATACCCGAGATCAAATTAGTTTGTCTAATCATTTCAGCAAGAGGTTCAACGCATAAAACAAATATGAGAGGGGAAAGTGGGCAACCCTGACGAGTTCCGTTAGAAATAGAGAAGGCCGACGATAAGAAACCGGAGGCTAGGACTTTAGCTGAGGGAGATGAGTACAGGGATACAATCGCGTTCAATATGGGGCCTATAAATCCAAATTTAGCCAAAACTGCTTTTAGGTAGTCCCAGTTGAGTCGGTCGAAGGCCTTCTCCGCGTCCAACGATAGTAGAACAGAAGGGATTTTATCTAGGTTTATCTTATGGATTAAATCTAAGACTCTTCTAATGCCATCTCGCGTTTGTCGGCCTTTAACAAAGCCTACTTGGTCCTTGTTAATTAAACACGGTAAGATATGGATTAAGCGGTTCGATATGATTTTGACAAACAATTTAATGTCACAGTTTAGCAGAGATATGGGTCTATAATTAGCGATTTGGCCAGGTGATTTACCCGGTTTGGGTATAGTGGTTACTGTCGCACAAAGCATTTCTTGGGGAGCAGATCCTTTATCTATAATTTCTTGGAAGATGGAGGCAAGGGATGTGGGACAAGAGTAGCGGAGAATAGCTTATAGTACTCATTCGAGAGTCCATCTGGGCCTGGAGACTTGTTACATTTGGAGTTTTTAATAGTTGTTTCTATTTCCAGCATCTCTATAGGGGCATTTAGTAACTCCAATTGGTCCTTTGGCAGTGTGGGCAGTTGTACTTTAGTAAGGAAAGAGTTAATAAGTTCTTTAGGCACCTCGGGGGTGTGTGGATCATCTTTTAAATTATAAAGGTTATGGTAGTACTGTGCGAAGGAGTCAGCTATAAGCTGAGGGTCGTATATTTTAGAGCTATCTGATTTTGTGATGTAGGAAATCTTATTTCTCGCTTGTAATGCTTTAACTCTATTAGCTAGTAGTTTAGAAGGACGATCTCCTTGTAAATAAAAGTTCCATTTTAGTTTATTCAGATGCGCTTCATATCTATTGATGTATAAGTTGCGGATTTTGTTCCTGCAGACAGATAATTTTTCCTTAGTCACAGGTAGTGAATCTAATTTGAATTGTCTATCTAAGGTCTCAAGTTCTTTAAGCAGGGCATTTAAAGTATTCTCTCTTTTACGTTTTTCCCTTGCTGAGATTTTAATACATATTCCTCTTATGACGGCTTTATGAGCGCACCATAAGGCTTCTGCTGAGGGGGCTGATGGGGTATTTAGAGAAAAATAATCGGTGAGAGTTTTTTGGAGTTCTTCTACTATCTTAGGAGATTTCAATAAGAAATGGTTAATCCTCCAGGATCTAAAAGATGGAGCAAGAATCCTGTCCGCAAGGGTCAAAAAGGTGGGTGCATGGTCAGACTATGTGACTAGTCCTATTCCCGTGGATATTACATTTTGAAGGGTTCCTCTATCAACTAAGAAATAATCAATTCTCGAGTGAGTATTTTTGGAGTGAGAATAAAAGGTGAAATCTAATTCTCCTGCATGTTGGTATCGCCAGGGGTCATGTAGATTTTCCCGCGCCAGAATATCTTTAAGTTCCGGGGAGTAATGAGAGCTACCAGATGACCTATCTAGATTTTTGTCCACAACTACATTATAGTCCCCACATATCATAAGATTCCCGAAAAAAGATTGTTTTGCTTTGGTAATTACTTTGTTGATGAAGGACAGTTGTCTAGCGTTAGGAGCATACAAATTCACTAAAGTATACGGCATGGAGTTAATTTCACAGTGAAGAATAATAAATCTCCCCTTAGGATCTATTATGGAATGACGGAGCTTAAATGCAACCGTATTACGAACAAAAATTGCTACCCCTGCCTTCTTTTGGCCAGAAAATTTTTATGTTTTAAACGAAAAAGATCTTCAGATTTTAGATGTGTTTCTTGTAAGCACACTATGTCTACTTTGGCTTTTAGCACTTCCTTCCATAATGATGATCTTTTATGAGGGGAATTGAGCCCGTTAGAGTTATAAGACATAACTTTAATCCCCATAGTGGATAATAGAGAAACTAGTTAGCAATCCCAATCTAACCAGACAAAGATTAGACTTTTGACCAAGTATTTGACACCAGAGTGCTATGGCAAAAAAACTAAGAACCAATGTAACAACAATAGGTCGCCTGGAAACGTCCATGACCTAAGGTGAGAATTGTTTCCCTAATGGGAAACCAGAAGTGGGGAAAAGTCTTTGTGCAGGTCCTACAAGGAGAGACCGTGACTTAAGAATACGAAGATAGTTGATCTTCCAACAGGGAAAGTCCGAGGGAATTAGGAATTCTGTGCCTATTGGAGTATTCAATCATTTTGTCGTGATCTGGAGCGGTGAGAGGATTCCGACCAGATTGGTGTTATTGGGCCTGGTCCATGGCCTCCTTTTTTTGGAGGGGAATTGGTCGGAGTGGAAATCAGACCCCAGGATAATAGAAGATCTCTGGCAGAGGAGGGATTAAGGCAGATTACTGTAGAGGAGTCCTTCGTTATGATAAGCTTAACTGGAAAGCCCCAATGGTATGGAATATTATTTTCTCTTAGAATTTTTGTTGCTGGGGCGAACTCTTTCCTTTTTAACATCGTTCCTGCTGACAAGTCCGGGTAGATAGAGATATCTCTGAATTTCTCCGGGAGATCTGAGTGGTGCCTAATAGCTTTGAGAAAGTTTTCTTTGATTTTGAAAAAGTGGATTCTCGCTATCACATCTCGGGGAACAGAGGGGGCGAGATGCTTAGGTTTTGGCAGTCTATGAATACGATCTATTATTAGGTCTTGTTCCGATGATTCTGGGAGGACCAGTGCCAATAATTCGGAGAGGAACTGGGACAGAGCATCCGGGGTGACTGACTCAGGGACTCCTCGGAGCCTGATATTATTGCGGCGCGAGCGGTCTTCAAGGTCCAGTACCTTTGAGGATAGTTTCTGAACCTCCTCTTCTAGAGCTGCATTAGCGTCAATCAACAGATTATGAGATTTTGCAAATTCTGTCATTTTTTTCTCCACATGCTCAGGTCTAGTAACAATGGCTTGCATATCCATTTTAAAATCATTCATCATTTGTTTGAAGTCCCTCTGGAGTGATTCTCTGAATGAGGAGAACAGACGTTGGAGCGTTTGTTCAGAAGTACAGAAGGATTCTGAAGTAGTTTGATGATCTAAATCGACTGAGCCTTGCCTGGATGAAGCCTGCGAAAGTGGAGGGGAGAGATTTCTTCTTTCCCTATCTTAGGAACGAGTTGACGGAGTTTGAAAAAATTCTGTTAATTTGGTGGGTTGGGCTTTGTTTTTTTTTAGAGTTTCCACCCATTGCTGTGGTTGGAGTAGATAGTAGACTGATCTAGATGTTTTTTAAGTCCCTCACTGGGTCAATCGGAACCGAATATGATGAAGTGTCTCTGCACAAGTGTAGTGCAGTAAAGAGATATTGTACAGAATATGCAGTTCACCCTAGTATCTTTTAGGGCCGAATGGACAGGAGTGTATGGATTATATGGCAAAGCTATTAATATCTATAGCCGCAGCTATGTTGCAGTCCAGTTAATCCCTTTATATAGGAGCCGCAGATGGAGAGTATAAGGTGTATACTATGAGTATCCCAGTAAGGTGGCTTTTGGAAACAACTGTTGGACCTCAATAGAGGGGTTTATTTCTTTCCTTTATATTTTAAGCTATACAGTTCTTGGGGTTCCTCCCAGATGATTTAATTTAGTATAGTAGTGGCGAGGATGTCCTAGGCCTGTTATTATCCCAGTGACTGGGGATTATGCAGGCAAGATGGCGCTTCCTCTCCCCGGGATTTCCCGCCACTCACCAGAGTTTCCCGCTGTTCGCGCGCCGCGGCTTTGTGTACTGGAGAAGTTTTCTCTAGTTCCTACCTCGCGGGATTGCCAAGGCAGAGATTTTGAAGCAGGTAAGTGCTGGTCTTGTGCCCTTCAGGCGCTCTGCTTCTATTCGCCGCAGCAGGTCTGGATCAGAAGGGGGACCCCAGGGTAGGATGGAGCGCGGCTCGGGCGGCACTCAGATTTTCTTATGTCGTTGTCCCAGAGAGCGCGGACTGTTGCTCTGACGTTGCAGGTAGACACTCACCACTCTTTCTGTGGACTGCGGGCGAGATAACAGATGGTTCGTTGCAGTGAAAAGACGCGGCAGCTAAATCCCTGGCGCCAGGGGCGTTGCTAGGGTCTTAAAACATTCGGGGCACGGGCCCTTTGTTAGCGGTGAGTGTAAGGAACAGCTGCTGTCCGCTACGCATAGAGTGGGCTCAGCGTGTGAGCCCACTTTATACATCCTTCATGCCATTTAGATGTTCAGGCACATCCATATGCATGAAGGGGATAATTAAACCCCGCCGCTAGCTTCCAGCAGCAGAGACTCTGCTCTTGACTCCCTTACTGATGGTCTCCGACCACATACCCCATCCTCCCAGCCCACGGCCTACAGCATTGTCCCACTCCTAACTCCTGCTGGATTCAAAATATAGGTTGAACCCTCATTTTCTTCCCAAATTTGGGGGCACAAAAGTGCCTCTTATAGTCTGAACAATGCGGTATATGTGGTGATGTAGTTTAACTCCTAAATGACCCAGCTGTTTTCCATTTTTTTTCTTTTTTCATCTATAACTCTTTTTTTTCATTTATGTTGATAGAGCCGTGTAAAGGCTTATTTTGTGCAGGATGAGCAGACATTTTTACTGGTACCATTTTGGGCAATATCTGTTTTTTGATCACCTTGTATTCCAAATTTTATGAGGCAAAGTGTATAAAAAATCCTGGTAGTCTTTTTTAATTTTTTTTTTACAGCACTTACTGTGGGGCATAAACACGATTACAGCAATACCCAATTCATACCATTCTAATAGCCATAACTTTTTTTCATTGGTACTGTACTGAGGCTCATGGGACTTTTTGATTGCTTTTTATTCAATTTCTGTTCAGTGGGATGAACAAAAAATGTTTTTTTTTAAAAACAAAAAATTTGTAGCAGTGTTCATGGAGGGGGTAAAATATCAGTTTTTATAGCACTGGGTTGATACGCACACGGTGATGCCAAATATGTGTACTTTTTTTTTACAATTTTTCATTCACAAGCATTTGTAATGGGGAAAAGGTTATATGTGTGTTTTTTTTATTTGTTTTTTTTTTTTATACTTATTATTTTCTTGACCACTTTAATACATCAGAAATATCTCACTGCAGATGGCCTACCCAGCTGTTACACACAGGAACAGTATATACACAAATGTAACACACAGGTAAATACTGGACATGTGTTGTATATACTGTTTCCTGTTGGGGTATATTACCCGTATATATAAATTTATATACACACTACCAACCAATAAAATATATATAAATATATATATATATATATATATACACACACATACACACACGCGTACTTCACACAGGCACAGTATATACATTGTAAAATACTTATCTGGGGTGTTACATTTGAGTATATACTGTCCCTGTGTGAAGTACATGTGTGTGTATGTGTGTGTATATATATATACATAGTGGTGTAGTGTGGGATATAAATAAATATACTGTAATATACACACAGGAACAGTATATACACATGTCCCAGTATTTACCTGTTGTTACATTTGTGTATATACTGTCCCTGTGTGTATATTACAGTAATATGCAAAACCCGGCCACTTTATTAGTACAACCTGTCCAACTGCTCGTTAACACTTAATTTCTAATCAGCCAATCACATGGCGGCAACTCAGTGCATTTTGGCATGTAGACATGGTCCCAAAACAATCTCCTGCAGTTCAAACCGAGCATCAGTATGGGGGAAGGAAAGGTGATTTGAGTGCCTTTGAACGTGGCATGGTTGTTGGGTTTCCAGAAGGGCTGGTCTGAGTATTTCAGAAACTGCTGATCTCCTGGGATTTTCACGCACAAAACCCTCTCAGGGTTACAGAGAATGGTCCGAAAAAGAAAAAACATCCATGAGCGGGAGTCCTGTGGGCGGAAATGCCTTGTTGATGCCAGAGGTCAAAGGAGAATGGGCAGACTGGTTCGAGCTGATAGAAAGGCAACAGTGACTCAAATAGCCACCCGTTACAAACCAAGGTAGGCAGAAGAGCATCTCTGAACGCACGTACGGCGAACTTTGAGGCAGATGGGCTACAGCAGCAGAAGACCACACCCGGGGGCCACTCCTTTCAGCTAAGAACAGGAAACTGGAGGCCCAATTTGCCCAAGCTCATCGAAATTTGGACAGTAGAAGATTGGAAAAAAACGTTGCCTGGTCTGATAAGTCTCGATTTCTGCTGCGACTTCGGATGGTAGGGTCAGAATTGGCGTCAACAACATGAAAGCATGGATCCATCCTACCTTGTAGCAACGGTTCAGGCTGGTGGTGGTGGTGTCATGGGTGTGGGGAATATTTTCTTGGCACTCTTTGGGCCCCTTGGTACCAAATTGAGCATCGTTGCAACACCTTTTTGGAATCACCACGAAGAATTGAGGCAGTTCTGAAGGCAAAAAGGGGGTCCAACCCGTTACTAGCATGGTGTAAAATAATAATGTGGCCGATGAGTGTATATTTATTACACACTACACCACTATATATAATATTTTATAATATTATATATTATAATATAATATAATATTATTATAAAGTATATTAATATAATACATTCACATACACACACGTTACTTCACGCAGGGACAGTATATACTCAAATATAACAGCCAGATAAGTATTATACATGTATATACTGTACATGTGTGTGGTGTGTGTGTATATATATATATAGTGGTGTGTATATAAATATATATATACTGTAATATACACACAGGAAAAGTATATACACATGTCCAGTATTTACCTGTGTGTTACATTTGTGTATATACTGTCTCTATGTGTATGTATTTACTAATATACTGTACCTCTGTGACACAGGTCCAGTATATGAGCATAGACATGTGAGGTGGGGGCATAGCCCTCCATCCTGCCTCAGGACATACCTTATGCAGGGTCACTGGGGTCTTAGAAGCTCCTGGACTGTTTAGGCAGCTCTGGAAGACTGAGGAAACCAGAAGCTCGTTCTGGTTTCCATAGTGATGGGGCCGACAATCTGCTGCAGGAGCCGTCAGAAGCAGGCAGGGAACCTTGCTGTCGGTGCTGTAGCTCCGGGGGAGGGCTGTGCAGGGAGCACAGAAGAGGAGGAGGGGCTGCTCTCACTGCTCCCTGAGAGTGCTGAGGCTCTGGAGGTGGGCGGAGCTTCTCACTGCAGCGAGCAGAGAGAGTGAGGAGACTATTCATTCGGGGCAGAAGGCTTTACATCCGGGACTTCTGCCCCGAATGATACTGCCTAGCGACGCCCCTGCCTGGCGCTCTGCGGTTCTCTTTAAGATGGCGCCAGTGTCAGTAGCTGAATCCCTGCCGGAGAGCAGGATCCCCTCTGCACGTCCAAAAATGTCGGTGATCACTTCAGATGACTCCTGGAGCAGTCAGGGATAGTTGCCCCTAAGGTATGCCGAGTTTAAGGCAAGAAATAGGCTTCTTTGAGCCGATTTGAGTGGGATTCCCTCAGAGCCTTCTCACTACACGTCCGGCACCATGCAGGCTCAAGCCACGCCCCCCTGTTTTGTTAATTTTACACAATAGAAATATATCTATAAAAAATTTGGTTTTTATGTTGTCCTATTCTGACAGCCATAACTTTTTTATTTTTCTGCATACGGAGCTGATTATAAGCTTGTTTTATGCGGGATGAGTTGACGTTTTTATTAGTACCATTATGGTGGGCATTTGATGCTTTAATCGCTTTTTATTAAGGTTTTTGTGAGGCATTTTGAACAAAATACAACAATCTCAGTAGTGTTGTTTATGTTTATTTTTTACAGCAGTCACCGTGCGGTATTAATGACATGCTGGCTTTACTCAGCACGTCAATATGATTACAGCGATACCCAATTTGTATATTTTTTATGTTTTACTGCTTTTACACAATAAAAAAAAAAACTTTTATTCAAAAAGGAAAATTTATTTTTGCCTCGCCATAATCTGAGCACCATAACTTTGTTATTTTTCTGTGTTTGGAGCTGTGTAGCAGCTTGTTTTTTGTGGGATAATTCAATGTTTTTATTGGTAACATTTTTGGGGGTCAAGGCTTTTTGATCGCCTTTAAATCCGTTTTTTGGAAGGCATCCTAGTAGTGTTTTACTCCATGGGTCGAGACGATTATAGTGATACCCAGTTTGTATAGTTTTTTATGTGAAATAACTTTAAAAAAAAAAAAAAGTGCATCGCTGTCTTCTGATAGCCATACCTTTTTTATTTTTCCATATACAAAGCTGCGTAAGGGTGGGGTTTTTCTTGCGGGATGAACTGACGTTTTAATTGGCACCAATTTCTGCGTTTACGGCATTCACCGGGTTAATTAACATGACTTATTTATAGGGTAGACCGTTACGCACATGGCGATACCAAATATGGGTGATTTTATTTATTTTTGACCTTTTTTAGGGCAGTGTACGTGTTTTTTATTTTATTTTTGGTGTTTGTGTTTTACTTTTTAAATTATTTTTTTTACTTTTTCACTTTTCCCCATAAGGGATTTGTATCAGCGATCTTCAGATTGCTGTTACAACGCAGACCAGTACACAGCATTGCGGCTATATACTGGTTTCCAGGTTTTCGGTCAATCACCATGTCCACAATGCATTGCGAGCATGGTGATATCACTAGTCAGCTAGGATGGTTTAGTAAAGCATCCGGGCTGTCAGGTAGGAGACCAGTGAGTGGCACTCACCCCCGCTTACTGTGCCGATCTCAGGCAGGAGGAGCTCACACGGGTTATGCGGCATGGGGCCAGCGGTAATTTACTGCAGGTCCCATGTCGCGATCATGTGGGGCTCGCTTGTAAGCTCACACGATCGCCAGGACGTACCTACACGTCCATTTGCAGAAACACATTTCCCACTAGGGTGTATGGGTACATCAATGTCTGGAAGGGGTTTAGGTTATCCGTACCTTTAGCCCCTGATGAAGCCAGTTCTCTAGTGAAACATGTAGGGGAGGTTTGGCATCTCATTTTAATCATCATCCAGATTCCTCCTAATAGCAGCCTGCTGCAGAAGACTGCTTTCCTAGCCATTGCAGATTTACACAGCATTTGATTCTTGTAGGCAGTAGCTGTGACTTACTCTGAGCAATTAGACGTTTCTCAGAGAGGGAGTTCACTTCTGAAGCCCAAGTTATTGCCAGTCATTATTAATAATACTGTATATTGAGGGAGTTAATGTATCCCCTGATTTCTATGAATTGGAGATAGATTGTTTGAGAGGCTTCAAATTACCATTCCTGTACCTAGGATCTACTCACAAGGAGGTTGCTCTGTGATTTTAGTAAGGGAGTTCATAAGCCCCGAATCTCTAAGAGCCCGAGATATATAGATACATATTGATAGAGATGAGCTAGATATCATTGTTGGATCTCTAAACATTGGCTTTAGGATTAAATCTTGGTGAGGATCTGGTGATGCAATTTTAATAGAACTTTATTTTGTTGATTATAGTTACAGTAATAAGTTAAGTATTAATTAATCATAGAGAGTGATCTGAGTTTAAGATTGCCTTTGGCAAATTAAAGGGGTTTTATCATTTCATTAAATGGTCTTCAGAATAAGGGGACAGTGAAAACAAGCAACTTTGCAATTGGATGTCATTAGCAAAGCTGTCTTGTTTTTACTGTCTCCCTTATCTTCATTTTCCATAAACACAGTTCCCCGGTCGGATTCCACCTCCTTTTATTTCATTGGCTGACGGCTCTACTAATTTACATTCTGTTCGGCCCCCGGTCGTATTCACGGGAGCCTGCATTCCTGCCTCTCTCACTCAGAATAAGGGGCCGGCAACAATTTCACTCTGTACAGCTATCAGCTCCTCATTGACACTGCAGCTGCTTTTACAATCAGAAAACAGCAGAATTGTGCCTCAGTGCCTAATGCTCCTGCGTGTAAGGGGACGGCAACATTTCACTCTGCACAGCCACCAGCTCCTCAGTGACACTGCAGCTGCTTCTACAATCAGAAAACAGCAGAATTGTGCCTCGGTGCCTAATGCTCCTGCATAGAAGGGAGACAGATCTGTGCTCTGGAGGAGTTCATAGAAGACTGGATTCAACTGTAACAAACCTCCAGCTGTGAGAGGAGAAGAGATCAGTGCTCTGAGTTATTAGAAGGCTGTCTAGACTGAATGCAGGCCTGTAGTATGTAAACAGCTCTTACAAAATAAGACTGCAAAAGGAGAGGAACGACAGAGTGACATGCGGAGGGGGTTGAACACACTGACTTGGGAGCGAGCATGAACAGTGATGTCTTCCCCCTTCAGTTAAGAAACACCCAGCTGGGAGGAGAAGAAACGCCCCTGGATTTCAGGAGCTAAGAAAATCAAGCTACAAGAGAACAGCCAAACTGATGAAGTGATACATCCCCTTTAAGTAGTATTGTCTTAATACAACTCTCCTTACTCTCCGTTTTGCAATGACACTTTCAGGGGTCCACCCTCAAGCTAGGTACAAGTCCCAGAGGTGGGTCCTGCCCCACCAGAATTTTATGACATCATATCCTATCAATATGCCTTAAATGTCTGAGATGGGAACACCCTTTAAGTCTGGTTCAGAGGCAAGCGTCAAATATTGGAGCTGTACAGCACTACAGATGTTAAAATGCTATACTAAAGATGAAAATTTACTACTCTATTTTGATGAATTTTTAGATATGCACAGATAAAAATAAGCACGGACAATAATCTGTAGCAAATTAGAAAAAAATGTTTAGCTTACACTGCCACACTTGTGCATAGGCTGAGTTTGGTATTGCAGGTCAGCCCTATTCCAAAAATTCAGGATACATTGGAATAAATAATGATGGCATTATTCTTAAATTATATCAAGATTAACAGTTCCCTTAAATCTAATGTCTATTCTATTGTTACTACTTTTATCAGATGCAGAATGTTAATGCACAGAATGTGTCCATTCATTTCCAGATAACAGGTTTGTGCTGTGAGGATCAACACAATTAGGAAGACTCTATTTAGGCAACTACCTTATACAATTTTCTCCCGAAGGTCCGCCCACCGACTTTTGACATCAGGCGGTGCAGGTGTTCTGGTTGTAATGATGCCAAAAGACATTGCTACAGATAGAGGGGTTGTGCGGCTCCCGGTTCCATAACTGCGCTAGGAACGGAGCTGTAGTTAACAGCTCTGTTTCCAGAGCAGTCTCTGTAATAGTCGAGAAGCGGAGGAATTCTCTGATCCCCGTCAAATAACCTATTGATTGATGCTGTCCGTGACCATGCGATAATCAAAGTGGATTCCCCTGCTCTAGGTGACCTGATGGAGAATGGGGAATATCAATACGTCACTGTGGGGCCCCGGGAGAAGCCCCAGGGCTTTTCGTATAAAAACCCAACTCCCGGGGCCCCACTTTGGTGTGTCCCTTTGGACTGCAACAGAGTCTAAGCATTAGAAAAGGGATTTTCAAATACATTACTAATAGAAAAAATAGAAAAAAAAAAAACAAAAAAGAAGTAAAAAAACCATACAGATTGTAGAAAAAAATAAAAAATAAAATAAAAGAATATATTATAAAAAATGATTGTGCACACATTAGACACCCAAAAAAAAAATTTACATTTATTAGTTACCCTCCCCAACCAAAAATTAAACCTGTAAAATTTAAAACGGGTTTGCTTATGTGAAAGGGGAATGGTGTAAAAAAGGAACCCAAAAGCAGAAAACATTTTTTATGTTCATGCTACAAAACAAAAAAAAAAACAAAAAAAAACTGCAGAAATTTTTTTTTTGTAAATTTTAAAAAACAATACCCCCCCCCCCAAAAAAAAAACTTCCACAATAAAAGAAGTTTTCAAAAAAACTGAGTCACTTAAAAGTTCGACTGTTGAATTGCAGGTTGGGGGGCAAAAACTTTCAAAATTTAGTGGGCTTTTAAACCCCCTTTAAAATCACAAACTAAACTTCGTCCCCCCTGCCCGGGAAGGGGGTTTGTAGTGCCGATGGCGCTGCCCATCTAAACTACATAGTGGGAGCTGGCAGCCCGCTAATTTTCGCAACAGGAAAATCAGTTTTTCAGCGTGGGATGGACCGGGCGCCCCTCCCACCCATGTATAACCCCCTTTGACGCCCCCGGCCCACATGGCCCCGGGGTCTAAATAAGTGTTTTATTGGGGGTCCCCGATGCTTAAAATAGCAGCTGAAGCCTTGTTAAGGCTTCCATCGTCGCCATAATTTTTTTTTTCCCCCTATCCTTTCCAAAGGGAGGAAAGGGATTTAAACTGCCATATTGAAAAACCCTAATGATTGTCAAACAATGTAAATTTTTAGGGAAAAAAATTATTGCGCCCCAAATGAAAAAGCACCCCAGGGGGAAAATAATGATAATGTTAAAGTAAAAAATAAATACATAAATAAAGCTTTCCCAAAACCCCCCTCCCTTTTTCCCTTTTAAAAAAAATTTTTAAAAAATTTAAAAAAATTTTAAAAATTAAATTTGGGATTGTACATCCTTTTACATTTTAACACTGTAAAGAAAAAAAAATTAAAAATTGCCGGGGTTTTTTTTTTGGGATTTTAAAATCTCCTTTTAAAAAAAGGGAAAAAAAGTGATCAAAAAAAGTTGCATGTATTCCAAACTGGAACCAAAAAAAAAGTACACTTTAGCCCTGCAAAAAATGTACCCTCACTAAAGTCCATAGGTGCCCAAAAGGGGTACAAAAAACATTTTTGGGGCCCCAAAAAAGAAAAGGGCAAAAGGGGAATAATTTCAAAATTGAAAATTTTTTTGATTTTTTTTAACGTTTCTATAAACCCTAAGGGGAAAAATCTACATGTTTGGTGTTTTCCGGGAAAAAGTATCAACCTGCAGAAAACAGACAACATAAACCCTTTTTTAAAAGGGGGAGTGAAAAGTCCTAAAAAAAAATCCCTGCAAACCCGGCGCGTACGTTTTTTCACATTTTGCCCCCCATTTTTTTGATACCCTTAGAAAGTAAAATCTTGTCCCCGCAAAATAAAACTCTCATTTGTCCCAGGGGAGGGGGAAACATAAAAAGTTTTTGGCTCTTTGAAGGGGGAAGGGGGAAATAAAAAGGGCCCTTTAAAAGGGGTTTTTCCTTTTTTAAGGGAAAGCTTTTTATCTTAAAAGGGCTTGGGAAAAAAAAATTTTTTAACAATTTTATGTCTATTTAAAAGGGAACCTACCCCCTTTTGAGATATCCCCTCTTGTATGGGCTGCATCACTCCTAATTTTGCTATAGCTACAGACCTGTTCAATTCTCAAAGAAGGCGCCCGCACTGGTTTTCTGTACACAACCTGGGTTCTTTTCTGCAGCCTTTGTTGAAACCCTAAATATGACCCTGAATTCAAAATGAAACCAAGAAAACAGCACTGAGTTAAGATGAATCAATGTAGTGAGATAACCCCTTTAAGGTGTTAAAGGGGTTTTCTTGCTGCAAACCTCATATCTGTAATAATGGGGACATAAAAATCAGCACTTTTGCAATTTTTGGGTATTTCCTAAATCATTTAATATAGCAGCTATGAGCTAATCTGTGTGTTGTACACTTAAAACTGCAGCCTGGGGTCGGGCCACGCCCCCTTTGCTATGATTGGCTGACTGTTATTTAGTTTAACTCCCTAGATGGGACATGCCCATTGTGCTCTGATTGGCTGTCCTGCTCTTTATGTGCCCTCTAAACTTAGTGAGGCTACCTGAGCTCTGCTAGGTGGTGGCAGTCTATGTCAGTGTTGTCATTGTCTCTCATTCCCCTTTGAGCTGTGTAAAAAAGGCTGCCTGAGCTCCTCTCTGGTCCTCTCACAGTGACAGCTCTACATGAAGGTTCTGGGCAATTACTCGCTTTATCTGCCATATATTACACACATATATAACACAGTTTTATACAACCTGCTCCTCTCAGCAATATAACACAGCCTTATACACTCTGTTCCCCTCACCCATATAACACACCCTTATACTTTCTGCTCCCCCCACCCATATAACACATCCTTGTACACTCTGCTCCCCTTACCCATATAACACATTTGTTAAATCATTTCAGGCTGTATTTATAACTGTTTACACCAATGCAGGTGTTCTAATTACAAGGATTGCTTATGCAGCCTGGAAGGGAGGTGACTATCTCAGCTCTCCAGGCATGAGAAATGACCATTGCAGGAGATTTGCAGAGCTATGACATCCACTCCCTCCCACTGCTCACACAGAATGGGGATTGGGGAGAGAGAAGGAACAGAGAGGGGGCATGATGATGTCACCACTGCTCAGTGGGGGAAGACACACCTACTGGGAGGTGAGACCTGACCCTGGATTTGAAACTGTAAGACATAGAGAAAGCAGAAGATGCCTGCAAAAAACCTCTATTGAAACAACCCCTTTAAGACCTTTTCAGGCCTGGTGCTTAAGTGGTTAAAAGCTCCTGCTCTTGGCTGTATTATGGCTCTATTTTGTACAGAGTTCTTATATGGAAGTCATAAAGGGTGACTGGCTCTCTATTGTAAGATCATACTGTATATCTATTTCAATTAAATTAATAGTTAGTGGATATATGTAGTATAATTTCCAATTGCCAATGGAACCATAAATGGAGCCCACTAGTGCTGGATTAAACCCCTTCATGTATATGTAATCTTCAAAAGAGCCATTTATTTAACCATGGACAACGCGTGTCATGTTACTATAGACTTCCCAGGTCCTTTCCTACACTTTAAGAGCTCATGCACTTGGCAGTGTTATGGCTCCCTTTTGTACAGAGCTCTAATACAGCTGCCATAGAGGTTGCAGGCCCTCTGTTGTACCTTCATATCTCTTATTTCATTTGTACTATAAAGCAAAAAAAAAAAAAAAGACCAGGTGCTCCTAGTGCAGACTGTCTGGACAAATAAATGCATTATGGCTAGTAATGCACTAACCTGTGTTGGTTGCACAATCCCAGAGGCGCAACTCTTCCGAAGCTTCTCAAGTAGTCACAGCAGCCGCATCTACTCCTCTGCTCCACCGCAAACGGAATGGGGAGTTGCAGAGTCAATATCACAAACAGCACAAAATAAATGAGGTAGATAATGGGACTTAGACTAGGATAGTAGTTACAGGACTAGAGATTTATTACATATAAATCAAGTAAATGGACAATGCATTTCACGCACCATTGCGTTTCCTTGGGTCCTGTGAAAAAAACTGCTGCTAAAACTCAGTTTAAATTTTGAATACAATTACCCCTTTCTGATGCTAAAAGTAGTTACAAATACGTCATAATGTGCAATGATCTGCAAAAAAGAACAGTATAACATCATGTAGTAATCTGCAGAGAGGAAAAACATAACATAAAGCAACATATGCCCTGGTAGTTGTTTTTGCAATTTAAATTGAGCTTTAGCGCTACTCTTTTCATTGGACCTGAGGAAGCACAATAGTGCATGAAACGCGTTGTCCAGTTATTTGATTTATATGTAACAAATCTCTAGTCCTGTAACTACTATCCTAGTGTTATTATATACCTCATTTATTTTGTACTGTTTGCACTTTCCTGATATTACTCTTATTTAATTTGGGAACTATATTAGTGCTGAAAGCAACTATAAAATGAGGTATATAAGGCGCTAAGACTACTTATTAAAACAAGTAAAAGTTTAATTAGGACATAACAGGAGATAAAAAGAATATGGACTACGCGTTTCTCTCTAAGCAGAGTTTCCTCAGGACCATATCTTTACTCCGGATATCTTTACTCCGGCGGCTGCAGAGAGGCTTGTGGAGAGTTGCGCCTCCTGACTTGCGCAAAATTATCAGGTTAGTGCAATACTGACCAAGTATTATTCATCTGTCCAAACACTCTGCACTAGGGGCGCCCTGCCTTGTGTTTTGTTTTTCGCTATACAGCTCTCATTTAATTTGGAGATACAATGAGGTTCAGTGCCCTAGTATACTGCTGTAGGGGTGGCTCTACTGAATGCATAAGACCTAAGCACACCCTGACCAAGGTCCAGTTTAGAAGAATCATGGGAGATCCTGGTCTTTTGGGGTAATATGGATACTAAAATGCACATAATGGCTGAAAAGGCGACATAAAACATTAAAGAGACGATTGCCCTTTGTGCTCACAGTTGGTCCCTAATTTCATGATGCCATATAGATGAATCCTTAAGTTTACAATTAATTTATGACACATAGTATAAAAAATGTATGACATATGTAGAAAGACATAATACTTTAAAAGTACACATTGTTTAAAAAAAAAAGAGAAAAAAGCAACCTAAAACATAAAAAAAATGTTTTCTTGGGTGAATCTGGTGCCATTTATTTGCACTTTGATAAATTACCGCGCAATAGAATCTAAAACATTATCTGGGCTGTAACCAGCACAGCTCAATAAAAAATATTGGCAGCACAGCAAGTGTTAATAGTGTGTATAAAATTGATTGAGATTTTAGTAATTCCGTATAATCACAGTCTACCAGCAGGTTGCTACTCCAGCAGGAGGGTTGAGAATTATTTTCTCTAGTTTGCAATATAGAACTTAAATTAAGCCTCAGAAGTCAGAGGAGTTCTGTCGCATGTTTAATGCGGTGCTAAATTCTCAGCAGCACATCCCTAGTATTAAAGCCATTGCCAGCAATTAGGTTCATTAACTATCACAATACTTTATTTATTACTTGCTCTGCCATATGGTTCTGCAGCTAAAGAACGACACCCATTCTAACACAGACCATTTGGCATCATAAAAAATGTTAACAAATAATATTAAAGTCTCAAGGGCAAAAGGTTTCACAGCTCTTCTCGAGTCGTCAGAAATGGGGAATTAAAAGGGGAAAAAAATCAGCGATTTATTGACGCTGGGGTGATTGTCTGTTCGGTGCAGTCTGTGAATATGTACTCGTTTATCATAGTTGCAGGGAATTTGTGCTAATACAGGGTCATATACATCTGCTTAGATCCTCACCTGCTCCAAACTTGTTTTTTTTCCTCTTTTGAATTGGTTTTAAACTTTTGTTATTGCTAATCTGTAGTTTAATGCAGATTTTACCGCTTGTGACGTGAATTGTTTTGTAGCTGCTACAGTATTCCCGGCATCTTAAATATTGTATGCTATGGTCTCCATATGGTGCCATTTTTTTATGCAGCTGCTGGTTTTTGTGCAATGCTTTTTTAATGTTTTTTTTTTAATAATTTGCTATATCAATATGGAGGTCCAGGGGCACAGTTCTATTAACTATTTATCTCTTGTTTGGATATTGTTAAAGGAGTACTGACATGGAACATGTAGAGCAAAGTCAAAGGTGCCTCGTTTTGGAGAATCTGGAAGATTTAGAAAGCATAGTGCCACACCTATCCATAGGTTGTATCTAGTATTGCAATTCTTTATAAAAAAAAAGCAGAGTGCTCAACCAAATCGGCTGTAATTAATGCCTCCAATATAATCACAAAAAGTATTACAGTACACAGTAGGCCCTTTGATCAAAATGTGTATTCCCACCTACTGTGTCAAGGTAAGCTCATCAGGTAGTTCCCTAACTCTAAGGCCTCTCCGTGGGGTGAAAGCCACCATACATCCAGGACAATGGGTTTCATTTACACTGGTTTCATAGGAACCTCAAGCACGCAGATGGAAGAAGTGCATGGCCAAGATAGGGGCGGCCACTCCTATAGTGCATTTGGAGACGTGGCTGCCTCTATCTTGGTCATGCACTCTACCCATCTGCGTGAGGTCCTTGTAATCAGTGTAAATGGAGCCTGTTGCCCTAAATCTATGGAGGCTTCGGTGCCATTGTTAGAGTATGTTCACACGGCATAATTTCAAACTGTAAATTTACACTTAATTAGAGGCGTATTTTGAAGTGTATTTTTTGCAAAGCGTGGAGCATATTGTGCAGTGTTTATGCACCTAAAATCATTTCCTTGGGCATTTCCCTTGTGTAAACGTCTCAAAAATTGACCAGGTACTTATGTAATTTACGTGAGTGGAATTGTCCCTAAATATACGTCACAAAAATGCTTGTAAAAAATCCGTCATGTGAATGACGGCACATATTTTATTGGAATCAATGACAGCTGAATAGAATATTGTTTGAGGCAAAATACGCCTCAAAATAAGCATAAAATTACATCATGTGAACATACTCTTAGGCATTAGAGACCCACCCTGATGAGGTTTCTTAGGTGGGCATATGCAATTTGATCAGAATGTACACTAAAAATCTTTATTTTATAAATGCACAAAGAATAGCAGTAATGCATTTTCATGTCCAGTAAATTCAATGTTTGGATGGGTTTTAGTGCCTGTTATTTGCTACTATGATTTTTGTTTTGTAGAGGTGCTGGCTAATTTTGGTTTTGTTCAAACATAGTCACGGTGCCAGTAAAACCCCCATTGGTGGTGGTAACAAAACTGTAATCCAAGATAATCCAACATTTGTCAAGAGGATGACAAAAACAATCTTCAATCTTTTTTGAGTTCCATTAAAACAAAGGGTAATAAAAATGAAGCAAGCACGTCCCTTCTTAAGAATGTCAAGAGTTTAACATCCCATCCCTTTAAAGATGCTATGCCCACTGGCCAAGCCTCAGTCAGAAGTCTGAGGAGCAGAGCCAATGGTAGTTCAGGACCAGTGTTCAATCAATGGGGGGTATTTAAACCTAACTCCCCGTACTGCCCTTTGCCTTCCATCACTTTCTGTGTCCTGGCTCCATTGTGCTTACCTTTGCCTTGCTTACACTCTCCTGGTTTCCTGGTTACTCTTCTACTCACTGATTTGGATCATCTCTACTCTCCTGGGTTTTTACCCTAATTCAATTGAATAACTAAACTTTGTCTGCTGTTTTGGATACTTCTGTTCCCCATTACATCTAGGGCTTCCTGAATAGTATCTTGCTGTCTCTCCCACATTTCACTTGCTATTTGAAACGGACTTTGCAGATGCAACCTGGGTCCCTAGCAGCCAGAACCAACCTTCCTTGTACTGGACTCTCGTGAACATCTAAGGGCAAATGTTTGATAAGTAGCACCGCCTTGACAGTCATACTCTCAGTAAGTTAGTGTAGCATTCCTCAGTATTTATAACAGTGTTGCAAGTGTCTCACAGCACTTTTTAAATGTGTGCCGTTGTAAGACACATTTATGCACCAAAAAGAGTGTAAGAATGTATGCGTCAAAATTTGTCTCAGCCTTACCACTATGAAATTGGTATGGATTAGACTGACATTCTCGTGCCACGTTTTGGAGTGGCACATTCATAAGTGTGGTGCGTGGTACTATTCTAGTGGGACAGGCAACCATGGAATTTGCACATACAAAAGTGTCGGGTCTTGTGCAGCCTGCACCAGATTTTGCCGTAGGACAGTTCATACATCTGTCGGACAGGATTACAACAGAAAGCACTCCAGAAAACTGGCACAGCCCTGTTCGCCTCTAAATGTTGCCTTAGACTCTGCTACCCAGAGGGGTGTTTGATTTCAGGTAGCTATATTTGTGGGTTTTCTTTTGTTCAGTCACTTCTTTGATAGTTTAGGAAATTGCTCAAGTTCTTATTCGAGCAGACATTGAAACAGAAGAACCCTTAGTGTAGCATTGGACCAAGAGTTACATGAGATGGAAGTGATGTTGAAGTGACAGTGGGACAGTTCAGTTAACCCATTCAAACGCATAAAAAAACCCTAACCCACACTGAAATTTATGGTTTGGGTTACTGTTGTGGTCAGAATTAGGGGCAGATTTATAGTTGGGGTCCGAATTAAAAATTCTGATTTTGTATGTCAAAACCAACTTCAGTTGAATCAATGTCAAATCAAAAAGGACAAATTCGAATGACACTACAACTAATGGATAAATGCTGTTTCTCTATTACGGAGCAGTGATGTAATCCTCTACAATGCCTTAACAGCTGCATGCACATGGCAAAGCTAACTATATGGAACCTGTATGATGGACAAAAATAACTTGTCATGGAGCCATGTGGGTGGTTTCTCTGTTACATGATATTCTCCCCCGAAAGCAATACCTCTAAAGAAGAATATCTCTAGAGGACATAGCATCTAATTATAATGAAATGTACCACAATACTTTTTTATTTTACAGATTCAATATAAATCCATAAGAAAAAATTCTGCATTCGCCCTTATAAAATTGTAGACACGTGGAGGTGAAGGTTGTCACAGAGTTTGCCCATATGTTTGTCATACTACCAATCTATGCAACACAGGTTTATAATTTGCCTACAACAAATAAACCCTTTTTAACAAATAGAAATCCCTATTTGTACCCTACTGTTGTGTAATCTATAAAGCCTGAATCTATATCTAATTTAGATTCAAGTGCTGAAAGACTGCTGCTTCTATACAACAGAATGCACAGCATGCATATACACTCACCGGCCACTTTTAGGTACCCCTTTGTCCAACTGCTCGTAAACACTTAATTTCTAATCAGCCAATCACATGGCAGCAACTCAGTGCATTTAGGCATGTAGACATGGTCAAGACAATCTCCTGCATTCAAACCGAGCATCAGTTATGGGGAAGAAAGGTGATTTGAGTGCCTTTGAACGTGGCATGGTTGTTGGTGCCAGAAGGGCTGGTCTGAGTATTTCAGAAACTGCTGATCTCCTGGGATTTTCACGCACAACCATCTCTAGGGTTTACAGAGAATGGTCCGAAAAAGAAAAAAACATCCAGTGAGCGGCAGTCCTTGGGGGCGGAAATGCCTTGTTTGATTGCCAGAGTTCAAAGGCGAATGGGCAGACTGGTTCGAGCTGATAGAAAGGAAACAGTGACACAAATAGCCACCCGTTACAACTAAGGTAGGAAAGAAGACCAAATCTCTGAACGCACAGTACGGCGAACTTTGAGGCAGATGGCTACAGCAGCAGAAGACCACACCGGGTCCCACTCCTTTCAGCTAAGAACAGGAAACTAGGCTCCAAAATTTTGACAAGCTCATCGAAATTGGACAGTGAAGATTTGGAAAAACTTTTGCCTGGTCTGATGAGTCTCGATTTCTGCTGTGACATTCGGTTGGTAGGGTCAAATTTGGCGTCAACAACATAAGCATGGATTCCCTTCCTGGGCCCTTTTATCAACGTTTCAGGCTGGTTGTGTTGGTTTCATGGTGGTGGGGAATTATTTTCTTGCACTCTTTGTGGCCCCTTGGTACCAATTGAGCATCGTTGCAAAACCTTTTTGGAATCTAATGCCACGAAGAATTGAGGCAGTTCTGAAGGCAAAAGGGGGTCCAACCCGTTACTAGAATGGTGTACCTAATAAAGTGGCCGGTGAGTGTATATTCCATACTTGTCAACATACTTGCAAGATTTTGTGGATAGGTGATAAATCTGTGTGCGTGAAGCCATACTAGAAACAAGAAACCAAAGGTTCATGGATAAAGGACAGCACCAAAAACTTACCCTGACCTGACCCCCTGTATAGTTCCACAGAAAAAGCAAATATATGCAGAACCAATGTAAAGCAAGGAAACTGCGGCATCTGCTAAAATGTGCCGTGAAAACTTTTACTGGTTAAACCAGTACTATCCTAGAAGTCATAGAGTTGAGGAGTTGCTCTGAGAACAATGAAGCAAGGACATTGCCAAATTGATCCACTGGTCTGGACTATGAACCATATATACTTGAAGCCTTAAATAAGATGCATGCCATCAGTTTGCTTCCATGGGTTCTAAATCAAGCAAGGTACACAAACAAGGAAGCTTGCTGGATCACACGCAGCAGCGAGGATGGTGAGGATAAAGCTAAAGGGACAGGCTAGCAGTACTGTATTCGATAGTCCCACTCCAGCTTCTAATGCTTACTCCCAAACCAAAATCCAATCTAAGGAAGATGAAGATATTACTAGTTACCTAGAGGTTTTTAGAGAGAGTGGAAAGACGAATCAGATACTTAAGCATCAGTAGAAAACCATTGTAGGTTTTAGTTTCATAGTACTAGTAATACTCCAAGAACATCTATGTCACGGACGCCCCTGCAACCACTGTCCCGGGTCGCAGGCGCGTCCGTGCTCCTACACCTAGCGGAGCCCCGTCCCGCACGTCGGGTTCGGGTTTCCGCTCACTCCCCCTTTCCCCACGCCGACATCACTTACCCGGCCACGCTCCTGCTCAGCCTGTCTCCGTCTCCCGGCGCGTGGCTCTGCCCCTAGGGCGCGTGCGCGTCGGCAGTTTGAAATTTAAAAGGGCAGTGCGTCGGTAATTGGTCATTGCCGGGCACTGCTCCTATTTAAGTCCGGTCTCTTCCTGGCGGCCTTTGCCGGACCCTTTGTGTATTCCTGTTGGAGAAAGCCTTTCCAGTTATTGTTAGTCTGCCTATCCTTTGTACCGAACCTCGAGCCTACGTTTACCGACCACGAACCTTGCCGCCAGCCCTGACCTTCTGCCTGTCTACGTTACGAACCAGAGCTGCCTGTCCTGACCTCCTGCCTGTCCCCGACTACGAGCCTGCCTGCTGATTCGGTACCTCGCCTACCCTTGGCCGCCACCGCAGGCAAGCCCCGCCAGTGGAAGTGACCTGGTAAACTCCCGCCACAGCAAGAAACCCTCCCGCTTTGCGGCGGGCTCTGGTGGAATACCCGGGGCCTACTTAGATTCCACTCCTGGGGGTGGGCTTTACGCCCCTCGCCTATGGTGGTCCAGTGGATCCACCTCCAGACCGTTACAATCTACATTTCTGTGATCACATAAGAGAAATGCTTTTCTGTGAGGAGAAGGTGTAACTAGATTTTACCAAAGCAAGCTCACCCATCTTAGTGCTGATCAGAAGATTATGATGTTAACATTGTTAATACTAATGTAACTTCTAGAACAACTGCTGAAGGGCTGCTCCCTAGAGGCTAGAGATTTAGTATTGGGTCACAAACTAACCAATGCCAGAAAAGAGTTTGGGGCTATCCATATCTACCTGGCACATTGATTCTACTTTTTACTGCCTGTTTAATGTGTACAGCCCAAATATAATACTGCTGACAAAGATAAAGACCTACAGTCCAACACCAGTAAACCTGTTAGTCCTGTAAGCCTTTCCAACAATAGACAAGAAAGAAGGTGTCACCAACATGGTCAACATGACCACTTTTAAGTTAAATGCCCTCATCCAGCCTCTAGCAAGAAGTTCAGTTGGGGATAACGGTGTCCTGTCTAGAGTAAGACTATTGCAGAAGGTAGGAAAAAATAGTAACTTTTGGAGAACCATCAGGAACCCCATAGGATGATGGTGGATCTCATGACAGGACTT